>CAUYQG010095233.1:0-57920 GCA_963574415.1 Tarsius wallacei
AATTACAGGCGTGTGCTACCACGCCCGGCTAATTTTTTTGATTTATTGTAGAGATGAGGTTTCGCCTGCCCAGGCGGGTCTGGAACCCGCGGGCTCAGGCAATCCACTCAACTCAGCCTCCCAAAGGCGCGGGATTACAGGTTGAGCCACCGAGCCCGGCTCATTTTCTTAATAGTATCTTTGAAGAATATCTAATGACTGGCCACTTATGGGAGTACAAATACCCAAAAAAAAAAAAAAAAAAAGAAAATGAAAATATAAGCCACAGACAGAGAGGAAACATTTACAAATCATATCTAAGTGACTTGTGTTCAAAATATATAAAGAACTCTCAAAACTGTGAAGAAAACAAACATCCTAATAAATAAGTCAAAGGGGTGGGGGACAGAGGATTTGAACAGACACATCACCAAAAATATATATGTGGTTAGCAAATAAGCATTAAAAGGTGTTTCACAGCATTAGTAATGAAAGACATGAAAGTTAAAATCGCAATGAGATACTATTACAAATGCACTAGGGTGGTTATAAAAGACTGCACACACCAAGTCTTGCCAAGTATATAGAGGAACTGGAACTCTCATAAACTGCTGTTGGGAATGTGAAAAGGTATAACCATTTTGGTAAACAGTTTATTAGCTTCTTAGAGCTAAACAAACATGTAACACAATACCCAGCCATCCCACTCCTAAGGTATTTACCCAAGAGGAATAAGAGAATGTATCCATGAAAAGACTTGTATGTGTTACTGGTAGCTTTATTTATAATAGCTAATGACTGGAAGCAACAAGTAAATGGATAAACATCTGTTGATAAGCACATTCCTACAATGGGATACAACTGAACAATAAAAAGGAATAAACTGTGAATACATGCAATACGAATAAATCTCAAAATAATTATGCTAAATGGAAAAAGAGTACATTGAATAAAATTCTACTTATATAATTTTAGAAAATGCAGAAATTCTATATCAGCAGAAAGCAGATCAATGATTGCCCATGGCTAGGGGACAGAGATTTTCAGTGAGGGATGGACAGGAGAAATGATAAAGTGGCATGAGGGAATTTAAGGATGGTGAATACAATCATTATCCCAAGTATGGTGATGATATGGATTTTTCAGGTCAACCTGGGCTTCCAGTGGGTCAGCTCAATAAATCAGCTAGCCAAGCCCCAGAGACATATCAGTGGGCTGGCAGGCTTAGCCCCAGGAGTGTTGGCTCTAATGGGCTGGCAAGCCAAGCCCTGAGAGTGTTGCTGATTCCATGGGCTGGCAAGCCTAGCCCCAGGAATGTCTTGGCTTCAAAGTCTCGCCTTCTGCTGGCAGTTCTCCTGGTTCTGCCTGCTCCTGGCAAGCCAGACTTCCAGGTAAGCAACTCATCAGCTCCGATGATCTTCTGCAGCTTTCTCAGGTCAGGGTTTTTGTCTAGTGCCCAGGAATGAAGAACACGGACCACTGGAAAGATGCTAAAGCAGGATTTATTGAGAGGACAGAAAAGCTCCCACGGTAGTAGGTGACCCGAAGGGGTGGCCAATTTGGAGCTGAAACCTGGTGCTTATATAGCCCTAAGATTGAGCTGATTGGCTAGCACTGGTTGTGTGCTGATTGGTTGTTTCCCAATCTTGGCAGCAGGAAATCTGTCACTTTATTACTGTGGGACACACCCTGTCTCACTGCCTGGTTGTTTTCCAGATGTCTCCTCCCAGTTTGTTACTTTGTTACCTGGAGACACTCCCTGTCTCTCTGCAGAGCTGTTTACTAGCTGTCTCCTCTCAGTTTGTTACTTTGGAACTGCCCTGTCTGTCAACTTTCTCCTCTTTTCATTCCCCCCTCTGGAGTAGTAACCCTAACTGCCATTAGGGAATAAGGATGATGACCTGTCTGGCTACTTCCTGCTGATTATAGGCAATGTATGGGGACTGAGTAAGGGATCCTTCTGGAGCTCGATGGCCTTTTGGCGAGAAGAGGTGAACTACACGTGGACCAAACACAAGCAATATGGTGAAAGGAGCTATTAAGGGAAAAATCCATGTCCATATGTTAGAAATCTCTAGAGAGGATAGAAAGGATTGTAACCAGTTAGGTCCTGAACCTGCCTGTTCCCGTGAAGTATCAATAATTTTAATATTATTTTTATACCCAGTAAATTCTCTTTTACTTGGGAGGAAGTGTTAATCCAGAAACAAGTTTCATTTAACAATGCATACGTTCCTCCACAGTCTATCAAATGGCATACTTGATAGTTTTTTTGTCAATTATATCGCATAAAATCTACTTTAAAAATTATTCTATGGCATTTTATTGTCTATAGGATAAATTGTAAGCCCCTTGCCATATGTTATAAGAAGATCCAGGATCACTGTCTGTCTGCAATCTCTTTTCCCTCCAGACCTCCACAACCCTCTCTACACTCCTGTGGGTCTCCTGGCATTGATGTGAAAGTGTTGTGACGTTACCCAGCGCCATTTTTGCACAAGTTGATCCTTCCATCTGAGATGAACCCCCTGCTCATTTTTGCTTGGCCCATTGCTGTACTTCCTTCCAAACAGCTCAGCTACCACCTTTCAGGGAAAACTCCCTGACTGCCACACATTGAGTTAGGATCCCCCATGAGTCCCCATGGTTTCATGGTTTCTATGCCATTTGATAGAATGTGGAGGAATGTGTGCATTATTAAATGAAACTTGTTGTTTCTGGAGTGTCTTATAACATAATATTAATGTACATTGGAATCATTTGTTTACTTATTCACCTTGACTAGGAGTCACTTTCATTCAGAAAACACCTATTTCATTTTCATATTCCCCAAACCTAGAACACACTGGGTGTGCTCTATAATCACCTATTTACAACACCTAACTGAAGAATGAGTAAATGTTTGAATGAATGAAAAAAACACCACAAAAGAATGACAGAATATACTGGGGGTGGGGGGCAAAAAAAATGGAATTATCTTTTGGAAGGTGGGCCTCTTGTAGTACAGGTTTCCTCCACTAGGTAAGTGTTCTGGGAACCCATCAGCATCAGTGTACAGTTAGTGTTGTTGTGAGAGGCTGTGTTTGGCTTGAGTGAATTTTTTTTTATTTTTTGAGACTCACTGCATTTGCTCATTTCATGATGGGTAATTTTTGAGAGCACCTGTCCACATCATACTAAGTGTTCAGCAGTTTTTCACCAAAAATAGCATGATCTCTGCACCCCAACTCACCCTCTCTATTCACCTGATCTTGCCCCGAGAGATTTTTTTCCCTCAAATGAAAAATGCCCTTAAAATGAAACGTTTTGCTGATGTGAAACAGGTAAAACAAAAAACAGCAGGAGCACTACAAGGCATCAAAACTGATGAGTTAAAAAAAACTGTTTTGAGCAGTGGAAAAAAGCATCTGAATAGGTTATTGCCTCAAACAGAAAGTACTTTGAAGGTGACTGAAGTTTAAACATGTAAGAGTAAATTCACATTTTTTCATAAATAATTTCCTGGTTTTTTTCGAGTCCCCCCTCATAATTTGGAGACATTTTAGAGGCCCAATCCTTCCATATTGAGGCAGGGCAACCTTGTGTATAAACAGGACACATGGAAACAGATATACTATGATATTTTGAGGCAAATGTAAAAGGTTTGTCTGCCACCACATACATCTACCTCAGTTTTATTTAAACTCTACTCTTAAATACTCATAGTGAGGGAAATACAAACTTGGAGCAAGAGAGAACAAACAAGGAATTTATAGCCAAGGACGGGTGTTGTGAAGAGGGTCTGTGTAACCAAGGCAGCACCAAAACCCTGATGTCCAGCAGGGGGCAGGGGGCGGAGGTCATTCTGGCCTGCTGGCCAGAGCCACTCAGGCAGAGGAAGGGAGGATAGTGGATAGTTAAGCCCATTTGTTCTCAAGTCAGCAGGTCTGAGGTCACTACTCACTTGATAGTGACCTTGACCATGACTTAACTATGTCTCAGTTTTCTCACTTGTAAAGAGGGATGTGTGGTAGTACTACTCATGACACTGTTCCAAGGATGAAAGGAAATGGTTCAAGTAAAGTACCCAGCACACAGCAAAGGCCCTGTGATCAATAGATGTTGTTTTTTGGAAGGGGCTGTGGACCAATCTCTTCTTCTTGGCCTTTTCATGTTCCCACCAACACCAGATGCTCTAGCAGGTTTCTAAGTTTTTTTGTTGTTGTTGTTGTTGTTTGTTTTTTTGTTTTGTTTTTTTTGAGTTGGAGTCTCACTCTGTCACCCAGGCTGGAGTGCGGTGGCACACTAACAGCCACTCCAGCCTCGACCTGCCAGGCTCCAGCGATCCTTTTGCCTCAGTCTTCCAAGTAGCCGGAACTATAGGCATGCACTACCACGCCCAGTCAATGTTTTTTGATTTTTATTGTAGAGATGAGGTCTCGCCAAGTTGCCCAGGCGGGTCTCGAACCCATGGGCTCAGGCAATCCACTCACCTTGGCCTCCCAAAGCGCAGGATTACAGGCTGAGCCACTGAGCCCGGCCTGTTTCTAAGTCTTTGCTCACAGAATGACAGCAAGACTTCTGGTTCCCTTGGCATTATCCTCCTTCTCTCCTGGATTGATGATACAGATCTTTAATAAGAGCATAGGTCCCATGATAAAAGGTGTAAAATGGAATTATTCTTCCTCTCCGAGATCAAGTTAAAGTTTTAAAACTTACAAAAGACTTGTTCTGACTAGTTTTTCTCCACCCTATTCAAAACATGTTTGAACTTCTAGTAGAGTGATCTTTAGGCTAGATCTAAGAAAGAACTCTTGAAACATGAAGTTGTTAAAAACCCTGATTGACTACCAAAAGATGTTATGAATGCTGTTTGAAAGCACCTAGCTGAAATAACCACCTATAAGTCCTCACTGAGTTAAGTTAGAGTTTACAGACATTTCTTTTTTCCTTTTTCTTTTTAAAATAGAAGTCTAGTAAGTACACTGGGGTTACAATGTATCAAAAATAAATTGGTGGGCATGAAAATTCACAGATTTTCAGTCTCTTACCATTCAGAGTGATGATTTTTATATTCAGAATTGCCCCCTCCCGTCTCTCCTTTTCGTTCTCTCTCTCACCAGCATATCTCAAACTCTAGTTTGCAAGAGAATCATATTAAGATCCAACCTAGATTGCAAGACTCTAGTCTGCAAGAGATTCATATAAAGATTTTTAAAATGCAGATTCAACCCAAACATTCTAAATCAGAATCTGGCAGTGAAGTCTGAGAATCTGTGTTTTGAACAAGCTTCTTAGTTGACACAATGTATGAGAATTACTGCTCCAGAAGTTGGAGTTATGCAGGGAAAAAGTTGTGTGTGACTTCCTGAACTCCAAATCCTGTTCCTCAGGGGGCAGGAGATTAGGCCTGAGAATTTCATCCTTCCCTTTTCAGCCAGTTCCAAGAAAAGCCCTGGACCCAGGCTTTGAGGCTCAGCCCAGCTGTTAAGACAATGGCAGAGGCATCAGCTCCTCTCAGCAGCTCCAACCTGGCTGTTGCCACAGCCTCCGGCTAGCCGGTAACGTGGTCAGTGTAAGATGATCCCACGTGGCGCACAGGATAAACCAGCTGGATTCTTGAAGTGTCCTTCCAGGTCTGTAAATTCCACTACTCAATTCATATTGCCCTGAAGTAGCAGCTTTTCCCAAAACGTATTGTAAACTACAGTCTACTCACGGTTTCTCACTGATATATTTGAACTCTTGCCTCTTAGGGCAAATAGAAAGGCAAAATGAAGTATAAATAACGTGGCTGCCAGGCAAGTTGAAAAATTTTAAAGTGTCTCTTTTAAATGACTGAAAAGTACCTGCTGTGAGACAATTTCAAACCTTAAAAGAAGGATTGTATGGACCAGAGTGTTTCTCTGTTGGCTACTGTCCCCTGCCAGGGGGTGGAACTGTCAGATATGCCAAAAGAACACCTCCAAATGGGGCAAGTGCTGGGCTTTAATAATACAGCATCTCCTTCCTTGGTGAGCTTTATATAGTTTTTGGGGGTGGAAGCCAATATAACCCACTCGGTTCACTGTTCTGAAGAGGCCCCTCCAATAATGAATTCTTTCCATCCCTCCTATCAGTATGCACTCCAAGCATTTAAAGAACTAGGGACCCACCTAATTTTAGCAACGCAATGCAGGTACATATTTTTCACAATAAGGGGGGACGCCTCCTTTTCCTTTTGCTTGTAAAGACAAGTGCTAATGCTGTTGATCAAGATCCTGTCTCGAGCATTAGGTGTAGAGAGGAGAAAACAGCTTAAATGTTTGTACATCTTTTACCAACTTTCTGTACTCAGTCTTTTTTCATCTCCAAGGAAATCCCAGCACACCTGCATTTCACATGATAGTGGCTTGCATCCAGCAAATACACTTATAGAAAGGAATCTACCAGCACACTAATAACAGTCCTGAAGAGGCAGGGAGGAAATGTGGTCAGTGCCAGAGGAGATGCTGTCTCCAGGAAATTAAAAGTGTACGTCAGTGTGCCTGGTGTGTGTCTATTTGTGCTCTTGTTTCCTCCACTGGCAATTGTTCCTGTCCATCCATGAATTCTGTACTATGACCAAAACAGAACATTGCTTCACTAGTCCACAATCCCAGTTGACTATTAAACTAACAGCATGGTGATATTCAACTCAAGCTTAGGGACTCTTCCTTTACATTTCTTTAAGCTGAATAAAAAATAAGGTACTTTCCACAAGAAGGCAGAGATGTGATACTCAGGAGAAAAGTGGAAAAAGTAAAAGGCATTTGCCTAATTGTGTGTGTGTGTGTGTGTGTGTGTGTGTGTGTGTGTGAATGGGGGACTTTTCTGGAATAAAGAAAGTGTTAGGTTGGTGAGCCAGTGCTGCAGGAAAGAAGCAGAGTAGTTTTAAAAAGTTTATTTAGAAAGTAGATCAGAGAAAAGGGGTAGAACCATATCTCCAAGATGGGAGAGGGGGGTAGACACCTGGGGAATGTTTGGCAGAGAACACTTGAGGTTGAAAGTTTTTAAAGCTTCCCTTTTTGTGGGAGCAGGTCGCCATGGTGATGGGGTAGTGGTCTGTATCAAAGCATCACAAAAGTGGTGGGTAAGCTTGGGAGCTGTAGCCATGGTGATGGAGTAGTGGTTTGTGTCACACTAGTCATGAAGGGCTGATCACAATGGATTAGATCAGCTTGGCCCTTTATGGCAGGAAGACAAATACTTTGGATTAAAGGATAGTTAGTATAAAGCATGCTTAGGAAGCTGCAAGACTATAGTAACTACCTTGGGAAACCAGCTTTGTTTCTTGTTTAATGACTATAAGGTGGGTTGAAATAAGCTGCTGAAAAAGCATGACAAAGCTAAGCAATGTTAAAATGGCTGCCACTCTGACTAAAGTGACTCCATTTTGGCTTTACACCCTTTTAGAAAGAATATGAATTCTTATGAACTATCTTCTATCATCGATCAATGAACCAGCTACCAACAGAGTTCAAGGGAATGTGTCAAGGAAACAGAGAAGGCATGGTTGCTAGGTGGTCAGAGGTAAATGGAACACCAGAGAAATTTAAGCATATTGCTCCTTTCTTGGCAAACGCGTCGTATCAGTTACTAAAACTCCCATGACACATGAGAGGCCCCTAACTGTCCTCTAAAGTCAGTCCTTCCCTTCTATCATGGTAGCTGGGCATATAGCTGCTCAGCAGAAAGCTTCATTTCACAGCCTCCTGGGCAACTAGCTGCAGGTGGCCATGAGATTAAATTCTCATCAGTGGAACAGTGAGAAAAGTGATAAAATCCACTTCCTGGTCTGTACACTCCTCTGTATCTGCCTCTCCTTTTCACAAGCTGGAATACAGACATGGCTGTGACCAGCATGGACCTTACTGGGACGATACGCTGAGGGAGAGAAGAACAAAGAGACGGAAGGAATCTGTGATCCTGAATGATCACATGGAGCAAAGTCCATCTGGACTGAGAATACATTTCTATTTATTTTAGAGATTATGTTTTGGGCCTCTTTGTAACTGTAATTTAGCTTTCACCCTAATACCCATCACAGCATTTTGAAATTAGGTTCTTAGAATGGAACTAAAGTGCTCTCAAATGATAGTTGTTTTTTCTGCTTAATATAAACCTTCCCAGATTTCTAGAAGTATTTTGTTTTAAAGGCAATCATACAATGCTAGTTTCCTGAAAGACAGCCCACAAATTAAAAGAAAAAAACATTATAGTTTATATATTATTTAAAAATTATTCTAAATTGATCAAAAGTAGAATAATCCTTTAAAAATAATAACTGTCAAATCTATGTTAACCACATATGACTTCAGCCACTATACCCACAAGGGAAAGCATAGGTACTAATATGGGTTAAATTGTTGCCCCCAAATGCATATGCCAAAGTCCTAACTCTCAGTACCTCAGGATGTGGCTGCATTTGGTGATGGGTTCCGTAAAGAGAAAATTGAGGCTAAGTTGAGGTCATTAGGGTGGGCCTTAATTCAATATGATGGTGTCCTTATAAGAAGAGGAAATTGGACACAGATAACACAGACTGAGGGACAACCATATGAAAACAGAAAGAGAAGACAGCCATCTTCAAACCAAGGAGAGGATTATCAGATTTGTTGGAAAGGAGATGGGAATGACAGAAACTATTAGATACGGTTGGAGGGAATCTAAACTAGTCCAGTAGTTCTGGAAAGCAATCTAACAGTATAGGGGAAAGTGTAAGTAAGAGAATGTCCTATGATGCAACAATTGACTTCTGAGTATGTATCTCAGGGATACTCACACCCAGATTCATAAAAGAACCTTGATATCCCTGGATATCTGATTTGCAATATAAAAATTAGAAAAAAGTCTATCATTAAGAGAAAGGATTAAAATGAGATGGAGGTATACTATGAAAATAGAATTACAGTCCTGCATCACTTAACAACAAAGATATATTCCAGAAATGTGTTGTTAGGTGATTGCATTGTTGTGCAAACATCATAGAGTATGCACACAAACTGAGATGGTATAGCCTATTACTTCTAGCTTACAAACTTGTGTACTGAATACGGTAGGCAATTGTAACACAATGGTAAGTACTTGTATATCTAAACATAGAAAAGGTGCAGTCAAAATAAGGTTTAAAAAATTAAGAATGATTTACCTACCTAGGGCACTTACCAAGAATGGAGCTCGCAAGACTAGAAGTTGCTCTGGGTGCATGACTGAGTGAATGCTGAGATGATGTGAAGTCCTAGACATGACTGTACACTACTGTAGGCTTTATAAACAGTGTACAGTTAATGCTACACTAAGTTTATGGTGGCACATGCCTGTAGTTCCAGCTACTTGGAAGGCTGAGACGGAGGGATTGCCTGAGCCCAGCAGGTCAAGGCTGCGGTGGCCGTGAGTGTGCCACACTGCACTCCAGCCTGGGCGACAAACTGAGACTCTGGCTCGAAATATAATAATAATAATAAAATAAAATAAATTTACTCTTTTCAATAATAAATGAAACTTACCTTACTTTAACTTTTTTGTCTTTAAATTTTTGCTTTTTTTGACTCCTTTGTAGTAATAGCTTAAAACACAGATGTTGTCCAAATGTACAAAAATATTTTCTTTTTTTATATTCTTATTGTGCAAGATTTTTTTTTCTATTTGGAAATGTATGTATTTATTTATTTGTTCTTTTAAAAAAAACAAGGGTGCAAACATACACACTAGCTTAGGGCACACACAGGATCAGGAGCAGCAATTTCACTGTCTATTTTTTGTTTTGTTTTGTTTTGTTTTGTTTTGAGTTGGAGTCTCACTCTGTCACCCAGACTGGAGTGCAGTGGCCACTTCCGGCCACCATAGCCTCGACCTGCTGGGCTCCGGTGATCCTTCTGCCTCAGCCTTCCAAGTAGCTGGAACTACAGATGCATGCTACCACACCCAGCAAATTTTTTTGATTTATTGTAGAGATGAGGTCTCACCAAGTTGCCTGGGTGGGTCTCGAACCCGCAGGCTCAGGCCATCCACTCACCTCGGCCTCCCAAAGCACGGGATTACAGGCTGAGCCACGGAGCCTGGCTTCACTGTCTATTACCTCCACATCTTATCCCACTGGAAGGTCTTCAGGGGCATGATGCCCATGGAGCTGTCATCTCCTGTGATAACAATGGCTTCTTTTGGAATACCTTCTGAAGGACCTGCCTGAGGCTGTTTTACGGTTAACTTTTCTGTATCTTACTAAGTAAAGTGACAATAAAAAGTATAGTGTGGTAAATACATAAACCGGCAACATAGTCGTTTGTTATCATTATCGAGTATTAGGTACTCTACATAATCGTATGTGCTATATGAATGGCAGGACAGTAGGTTTGTTTACAACAGCCTAATCACAAACAAGTGAGTAATGCCTCGCACTGCAACATTATGATGGCTGCAATGTCACTAGGCAATGGGAACTTTTTCAGTTCCATTATAATCTTATGGGACTTCTGTCAAGGATACGATTTGTTGTTGACCAAAACATCATTATGTGGCAAGTGACTGAATCTAAAAGAGCAAACTCTACATATAGTAATATAGATAGATGTAAAACCCAGATTGTTGAGTATTTAGAGCATCATTCTATTTCTTGAAAATATAAACCTACACTAAACATGACATGTTTTTCAGAGGATATATACATTAAACACATTATGGTGTCTGCTTTCTGAGGAAAAAGAAGAATGGATGGGAAATGGAAATGAAGGGGGAAAAATAAGCTAGGGTCTTGCATACACTGATGATGCTATCCTAAAATCTGAGGATAGAATTAACTCCATTCTATACCCAGGTTTAAATACACACACACACACACACACACACACACATTTCCAAAGTACTTCCTGAATTCAACAAATTATTCTAGCAAACCATATCTGCAATGAGGATATTGGGGTAAAACCATCTCATCTGAATGAACTTTTTTTGGTTATACTACCTCAGTGTTTCACAACCAGGGGCAATTTTGCCTCACCCTTTCCTCCTAGGGCACATTTGGCAACATCTGGAAGCATTTTTTGGTTGTCACCAATGGGGAGTGGGAGTGCTACTGGTCTCGGGATGCTACTAACCGAGCCACAGTGAACAGGTCAGTTCCCACAGCCAAGAAGCAGCCTTTCCAAAATGCCAACATGGCTAAGGCTGGAAACACGCCTACCATCTCATCACAGTATCCCTGTAGTGGCTATTTCTTTGGTCTTTGAGAGTCCACCCTTCAAGCTAAGACTTTACTTTTCTCACTTTTCACTTACTTTCTTCCCTCCCATCTTCCCCTTCCACTCTTCTTTTCATTCTAGTCAAGCACAATTCACATATATTAGATGTTATAATCCTCCCTCCCTCCCTCTAGGGGTCCTTGATTGACCTCAAGATCACACTAATTTTAATTGGTTACATGAAGACTGTGAGTCAGGTAAACTGATAAGCCTTTAATAAATATGGAAAAAATAATTGATAGAATGCCTCACACTCCTTCTCCTTTTCTCTCTTATGAGTTGCTCTTCCAAACACCCATTTTTTTGAGTTGGAGTCTCACTCTGCTGCCCAGGCAACCTCGACCTGCTGGGCTCAGGAGATCCTTTTGTCTCAGCTTTCCAAATAGCTGGAGTTACAGCCGTGCACCATCATACCCGGCTAAGTTTTTTGGTTTATTGTAGAGGTCTCACCATTTGCCCAGGTTGGTCTCGAATCCCCGGACTCAGACAATCCTCTCACCTCTGTCTCCCAAAGTGCTGGGATTATAGGCATGAGTCACTGCACCCAGATGAACACCCATCTTTTAAAATGTGAAGGGTTTCCAAGCAGAGTTGGAGTTGGCCACCACGGAAGGACACACTTGGGCCAAGATGGGAGTGACTGGGGGGGGAGGTCAAGCTTCCATAATCAGAGGGCTGCGGCTAGAACCCTTTCCTGAAAGTGCAGGGCTGGTAAAGGGGAGAGGGAGGCTGGCTTTTTAGCTGTACTCCAGAAACTTCTATGAGCACCAGGATGAGCCTAATGTGTGCCAGCTGGGGTTCGTGCTTAAATGAAAGGAAAATGCTTCAAAGGATGAACACTATTAATTAAACATTGAATTGGATGTGGTGGCTCTCCTACTCTGTTGGTCTTCAGGATCTTAAAAGGCTTCAGTGTCCACCCTCATACTCCAGTTTAGGCTGAGGGGCAGATTACATTTATGAAGAGTTGTGATATGTGTGTTCATCTATTTTTCCTGAAGTTTTTATCAATTGTCTTCAATGCCTTGTCCCCTGGACACTCACATAATCTCTCGAGTACCTTTGAATAATGTGTGTGTGTGTGTGTGTGTGTGTGTGTATGTATAAATCCTTTTTTTTTTTTTTGAGTCGTAATCTCACCCTGTTGTCCAGGCTGGAGTGCAGTGGCAGGCTCACGGCCACCGCAGCTTCGACCTGCTGGGCTCAGGCGATCCTTCCAACTAGCCAGAACACAGGCACACACCACCACGCCGGTTAATTCTTTTACTCATTGTAGAGATGAGGTCTCTCCATGTTGCCCGGGCTGGTCTCGAACCCCTGGGTTCAGGCAATCCTCTTGCCACTGCCACCGCCTCCCACAGTCTTGGGATGACAGGCGTGAGCCGCGGCGCCCGGCCCCTTTGAATATACACTCTATCTAAAAGACGTGTTATCCCTCCTGTCCATATACCTTGGGTCTTGTTGATGATAGTAGTAGGGTTTTTTTTTTTTTTTAATGAATGTAGTTATTTTTTATTTGAAAGATGTGGGTTATAGTTCAGAGTTTTGCTTCTTTTTGTTTTTAAGAAATGAAAGACAAGGTGTGGGAAGTCCCGGGAGAGACATTATCCTCCCCGATTTTATTTCGCGGCCAATTTCAAAGGAGTCCTTCTTCTCCAGATAAACAATGTCTAATGATTAGGAACCTGAACTTAAATTTGCTTTCTTAAAAATAAAGACAAAATAAAGAAGGGGAGGGACGACTGGACACATGCACACATGCATGCACACCCTGTTCTAAGATGCGCCCCCCTCGCCCCCCCCTCCGGCTCCCCATAACAGCATCGCCCCATCAGCCCTTAGAAATCACCTGCCTGTCTCTTTAACAAACCGGGGAGCGACCGGGGGCGGGCCTCCGGCGCGGCGGCGGCTCCTATTGGTCGCGGCGGCAGGAAGGGGGCGGGGAAAGCGCCGCTTCTGTTTGCCTCGGAGGCCGCGGGGTGAGAGTTCGGGGCCGGGGAGGGCGTCGGGTCGCCGGTGGCGCCCTCGGTCCGAGTCGCGGGCGTGGGGACGCGGGGGGCGACACGGGTCCCCTTCCTCCGGGTGGGTTCGGGGCGCCGGCAGCCTTCTCGCGAGGGTGCCGCGCCCGAGCAGCCGCGCCGCGGCGGGCCCGAGGCCCACGCGGACCGTCGGGCCCACCCCGTGGCCCAGGCGCTGGAGGGACGGGGCCGCCGGGGCCGAGGCCCCGGTCTCAACCTGGCTTCTCTTTCCCCCCGTTCTGCAGGCTGGCTTCCGGCGTCATGGCGCAGAGGGCCTTTCCGAACCCGTACGCGGACTATAACAAATCCCTGGCCGAGGGCTACTTTGACGCGGCCGGGAGGGTGAGTTGGGGATGTCGCCCGCCTCCATCCCTGCCTCTCCCCGCCGGCGCCGGGAAACGGGCATCTCCTTTTAAGAAATACACGATGGGGGGGAAAGAAACTGTTCGTTATGCAAATATATGTTTATATATTTAAACATGTAAAGCTCTGGTCGAGAAGGGACCCTTGGCGTTCTCACGTGATGTTCCGTATCTGTGAGATGGTATGGTGACTGTGACGAATGAATCGCAGACAACCTCAGTCACGGATAAAATAAATTTTGATTTTTTTTTTTTTTTAAGTTTAGAAATGCACATGTCGTTTGCCAGTCCTCTGCATTTTTTCTGTTTTGGTTTGCTTCTTAAAGAGAGGGATACATACTATGACGAATGAATCACAGACAACCTCAGTCACGGATAAATTTTGATTTTTCTTTTTTTTAAGTTTAGAAATGCACATGTCGTTTGCCAGTCCTTTGCATTTTTTTTTTTTTTGGATCTGTTTTGGTTTGCTTCTTAAAGAGAGGGGGGGAAATCCTGGCGGCCATCACATGTACCACGTTATTCCTTTAGGACTGTACGCGAGAGTGGCCAAAGTGGTCATGAGGGGAAGCTGGGGGGCGGTCAGCCCGTCTCTAAACGGACAGTGCTGAGAGCATTTGCAGATACAGAAGGCCTGAAGCTCGGGGTACCATTGCCACTCTTCACAGGACATTCCTGGGACCGGGGGTGGGGGGGACCCACAAATTAAGCTGGTGAGCCCGTTACAAGCTGCTGGGCCAAAGAGAACCTCTATGTAAGATAAGGGAACTCTGTTTTTTCCTACCTCTTTGGGTGAACATAACTGTTAAGAGGGATTACGGGCCTTTTTAAGAAGACCTAGTTTTCAGACATTTTAAGACTAAGATTGGAAGAGTGCACACACGTGTGTGTGTGTGTGTGTGTGTGTTGATAGGTAGGGGTCCTGTTTCAACTTTTTTTTAAAAATTTTACAGTTTATTTCTTTGAAACTTGTCCAGTTATACAAAAAGCATTTTACACGTGATAATGATGGCCTTACAGATTTCCTGTCTGTCAAGTTAACTTTAAATGGTTCTGTTAGTTTTTTCCTTAAAACACTTGTCATGATAGATCATCTTGGGTCAGTAATGCAGGAGGGATGAAAGGCATGAAAAGGTGGAGGGTAGGGGGCTGCCAAAATGTATATGGAGTTAGGGTGTTAAGACCAATACTGAGCTGCCCCATCAAAGCCTTTTATAATGGTCTTGTGGTCAGATGGATTCCCTTTGGACCCGCGTTCTGCCTACCTCTGCAGATTGTGAAGCTGTGTCTTGTCTTGCTGGAGAAAGACATGCTACTTCCTGGTAACTTGGCAGAGTGTCTGTTTGAGGATGTGTCCTGATGTTAGATAGAAGCTTCGATAAATTGTAACTCACTCATTAGGCTGCTTAGATAGTGAATGCTTTTTGTCAATTTTACTTTCTGTTTCTAAGGGAAGAATTTCATAAATTTAAACCCTGACCCAAGAAGAATAATGTAATGTATTGCCTGACATAGTTTTTGGACAGATCATCCCACAAAGAACTAGCAGACCAGTTCTAAAATTGTTTAATGTTGAACACAGAGGAGCCAGCCATGGAGATCTGTCCTCCTTAATTTGTTAACTCGAAGATTTCTATAAGGAATTGGTCGGTTTTCTGGCATCTGTCAGGGAAAAAAAGGGGGGCTTTTGGAGACTCTTCAAATTATCGGTAGAGCTTGAGTAATTTGGTGGTGTACCACAAGTAGTCAATATTCTTAGGTGGATCGCTTTATTAAATGCACTGTCTACCAAATAGAAAAGAACCTCCCTTCCTGAGGCTGAGATGTTCTCATTCTTCTTGGACTCTTGAAGGCCAGACGTCATGGTAAATTAGACATGATCTATATACAGAAGTTGACATGTTCTCGTGTAGATGCACACTCTTCTATCTAGTTGAGATTTATAGACCTTTTATAGTTACATTGGTGTATATTTCATCTTACTAAGTGTATTTTCAAGTTGAAATCTTAACCACCTTGCAACAGTTGTTAAATAATGTTAAATATGGCAGTGTTTTTGTCAAACAATGTGGTTTCTTCAGAGTGTGAAATAGGGGATCGTAGTGGTGCTTCAGAATAAATAATCCAGGGGTGGTCAAGAGTCTGATTTGTCTTATTAGGGAGGCTCCTCTGAAGTGAATCTTAATGTCTTTTGCGATTATTATTATTATTCATGCTGATACTGCTTTCTTACTTTTTTAAGTGTTAAGATGTGCCCATTTTAAAAATGAGATTCTAATAGTAAGAAGTGGTGGTTAGGTTTGGTTCTGCAATCCTTACTTGGTAAAATAAAGTGTTCCTTTCCTTGGAATGTTCCTCCCATTGTTTTGATACTGTGTTGCTTTGTAAATTGCAGGTCTTAGAATCACAGCAGGATCCTAAAATTACTGAGGGATACATTAAAGTGAACTTTTAAGACACTTAATGACTTAGTGTATGCAAAACTTTTAAAATATTTTTCAGTTGCTTTGGGGAAGAACAAAGTAATGATTGTATACAGCCCTCACAGTTTGCACAACTTCTTCAGGCCTTCATGTGGGTGTTACTGACCGCCGAGCCTTAGTGTACTTCTCATCCATATTTAAATTATTACTTGTCATATAATAGTAAAAATGTCAACATTTACAGCCCTAAATAAAAAAAGACCCACAACGCACAATCTCATTTGCTCCTCAAAGTATCTTTAGAAATTGTCAGGGCAGGTAATATTATCCTGACTTCACAGAGGTAGTTGAAGCATAACAAAGCTGCGAGTTGTGCAGGATTGCTCAGCTAATAGCGGGTAAGGATGTAGCCAGGCTCATTCATTGAGAAATATATATATATATACATATATATATATATGTATATATATATATATTTTTTTAAATTGTGGGGTACAGTTAAAGGTTAGGTATACAAATATCCATTGTGCAGGTACCCTTGTTGATGAGGTGTGCCGTTGAGAAATATTTATAAATCTCCAACTGTCTGCCAGCCACTGTGCTGGGCATGGTTGTGTGATGCTAAGTTTGGTGTTCTTTCCACTCTACTTGGCTCTTGGTATACATGAATTTGATTTGCTTTTCTTATGCCACTTCAATTTTTTTGAAAGTGTTTTATCCAGCCGGGCTCGGTGGCTCAGCCTGTAATCCCTCGCTTGGGGAGGCTGAGGGTGAGTGGATTGCCCGAGCCTGCGGGTTCGAGACCTGCTTGGGCAACTTGGCGAGACCTCATCTCTACAATAAATCAGAAATTAGTCGGGCGTGGTAGCATGCGCCTGTAGTTCCAGCTACTTGGAAGGCTGAGGTGGGAAGGATCGCCTGAGCCCAGCAGGTCGAGGTTGCAGTGGCCGGGAGCGGCCACTGCACTCCAGTCTGGGCGACAGTGAGACTTCAACTCAAAAAAAGAAAGTGTTTTATCCACTTTTTTAAAATAACAAAAGCAATGAGAATGTTTCTTCAGGGACTTGACAGTGCTACTGCTTGAATACTAGAAGTCCAGTGGCTTGAAAGCAGCAAACATCTTTTGATTTGTGCTTAATTTAATAAAATGACTTTTTTATTATTATAGTAAATATTGATTTAAATAATAGATGATCCGTATTAGGTGGAAAATTGCTGTGAGTCTGTTTATCATTGGCAGTCTATTTTAGTACTTAACTGAAAATTTTATGTAAAATAGTTAAGTTAAAACAGTATTTCTTTCCTTGAGTAGAATAGCAGAAGTGCTTTTAAATTTCATTAATGTACTGTTGTTGTTTAGGAATAGTAATAAATTGTCCAGTCTCTCAGGCAGAGAAATGTGTCCTGAGCGGAAATGAAATGCCTTCATACCCTTAATAGCCTGTAGTCCAGGAGGCCACCAGGGGTGGCCCATACTTTTTTAATATTTGTTTTCCCTTAATATCCACAGCTGACTCCTGAGTTCTCACAACGCCTGACCAATAAGATTCGGGAGCTTCTTCAGCAAATGGAAAGAGGCCTAAAGTCAGCAGACCCTCGGGATGGCACTGGCTACACTGGTTGGGCAGGTACGAAATGCTGACTGAACTGGCATAAGCCTTGTACATGCGAGCCAAAGCATTCTTTTTTGAGAGCTATCTGATTGAATGGTGACTCCTTAAATGCTTTCTGTATCTGCATATGAGTAATTGCTTCTGGGAGAATGCTGTGTTCTCAACCCAGCTATGATACCTTCTGCATTTTTAATAGTGCCCTGAATGTAAAGCATAGGAAGCTTATCCATGTAATTCATGTTTGACATTTGGATGGCTGGTGTACTTGTGGGGAGAAAAATTGGTTTTCAACATCACATAGTTAATTTGGATGGGATTTCAGTGGGAAGAGTTCCAAAATACAGTGCCTGAAACAGAGGTAAGAAGGATATATCTGTAGGAAATAAAACCTGCCCAGAGCACCATTTTAAAAACAGTTACCTCGTAACAGGGATCCATATGGGAGCACATTGTAAAGCATTGATTCCATAAGCTTATCCTTCCATATGGTCATTGCTGGTTGGTTTGCATTTGCTGTTTTGCCAGTCTCAATGATTGAGAAGATTTGGGAAGAAATAGTGCATTGGTGTCAAAAAGGTGAGAAAGGGAGAGATTAAAGAAGAAAAGTTGAAGAACTGCAGTTAATTTACCAAATGTGGAGAGCCACAACGACAGCTGTATAAATTTGAAGAAAGCACAGTGTAAAGAGAGACTCAGTGTTTCCTATTTACTCTGAAGACTGGGCAAGGGGGAGCAAGATTGCAGTTTAAGGAGTTTGCATTTGATCTTAGGGCAGTGATGCTTGTCATAAAAATGGCCTCATGGCAAAGATTCTGATTCCGTAGGTCTTGAGCAGGACCCAGGAGTTTGCCTTTTACAAGCCTCTGTGATCTTGATGCAGAGGGTAATCTATGATCTACTGAAAGCTCGTTTATGAGAGAAATTTAGTAATAGCAACCTCTTAGCCGTCCTCTTTAGTACAGGTTTAGTATCCCAGATCTGAAAATCTGAAATCCAAGATGCTCCAGAATTCAAAACTTTTGAACATTTATGTGATACCCAAAAGAAATGTTCATTGGAGCATTTCAGTGTTCAGACTTTCATATTTGGGATGCTCAGCTGCTAAATACAAGTAATATTTCAAAATTTGAAATCCAAAACACTCTTGGTCCCAGGCATTTTAGATAAAGGATGCCCAACCTCTGTTTTTTCTAATGATGATAGGGAAGGCAGATGAAATCAGGAAAATGATCATCTCAGGGATTTTAAAGCAGCATTTTATAGAATAAGAAGACTAGGCTAGATAATGTCAGACCATTTATGTCAGACTTTAGCAATTAATGTCAGACTCTTACAGTTTTATGATTTTTTATGAATTTTAGCAGCTTGACCCAATAAATGTTAAGATGAGAATAAAATGGAAACATTTTGCTTCAAGAAGGAACTTAATAACAGCTGTTAACTTATTGAGTATCCACTGTGTTCAGGTATGGTATAATTAGTAGGTTAATCTCATCAGTGAACACTACTATTCTTTATTTAAAATTACAGGATTTGAACAAAACCGGACAAGTACAATGCATGGTTGTCTTGAGTTTTCCTCTTGATTGCCACATTGTCATAATATATAACATAGATCTTTTCCTAATATACTTAGAGTTTCTATTATTTTGTTACTGCTGGCCAAAAAAAACAAAAACAAAAAAGAACTGAAATAAATCACTAGCCTTAATTCCAACACTGATTGTGAAAAGAATAACTTAAACTCCAAATTACCTGTTCAGATGAACTTACTACTTTTTGTAAAGTGTTTTGCTTTAGGGGGAAGAAAAGTCAGGATTGATTTCAAGTTTGGATTAACGGTTTGACAATGTTAGGAAACGTTACCAGTCAGACCCTATATTGCTAGAGCTAGTTAAAAAAACCAAAAGTTAATCTTTCTTTGGAAATAGAAATGAAATTTCATTCTCAAGTAAACTGCAGGTTTGTTTAAATTTTGTGGCTATCTGAGGTTTTTGGCGTCATCTTTGAATGCTAATGTCCTTCAACTCTCTGTCCTTAAGTATTGATGATACTCATTGCTGGCTCCTGAAAGCAGCTTAGATGGCAAGTTTCTGAGGCAAACTGGCATACTAAGCAGTTTAGGATATCTTCGGTGGCTGGTTGTTTTAGGATGTAGCATAAAATCTTTTAGATGAATTTGCTAATGGCTGTTGAGGCGAGGTTCCTAATGTCTCCTAATTGAACACTGTTACAAAGCCATTATTCCCACACAAAATATACTGTCTTCTTCAGTGTTTTGGTAAGTGAAATGCTGCCCTGTGCCAGTATTCAGACAGTCTGATAACATAAATCTCTGTGTTGCATAAGAAACTAAAACGGATTTGATTATGGAAAATTACAGTGTTAATACCTTCTCCCACTATGGTATAGCTTACCAAGTATTGTGTGTTCATAACTGCAATTTTATTACCAAAAAATGCATTCACAAATAACACAATCAAAATATTTGGTGTTGTATATCAAAACAATGTTTATATGATTATATGTAGTTGTATGTTATTTTGTGTGTGCCCCATGTTATCTTTCCAAAACTAATACATTTTAGAGAACATGCATTATATTTAACTATTCAGCGTGAGAAAACTGCATGGTTATTACAGTTAGAATTTCAGATTAACATTTTGTTTTATTAAATTTCATTTCCCAGTAGAAGTATGGTCTGACAACTGTTGCTGATTCAGATAGGATTATGAGTCGGGCTAGAACTAGGTTCAGCTGCCTTTACCCCCCAACAAAGAAAATAAAACAACAGTGTAAGATAGTGTATTTTTCTCTCATCTTGGCCAGAGGAAGGCAGTCCAGGGCTGGCATGGTGACCTCAGGGTGTTGTACAGGAACTCAGTCTCCTTCCTTTCTGCTTTTATCTCTTGATCAAGATAGCTACTAAAGATCTAGTTGTTACATTAACTTTTCAGGCTGCTGGAAGGAAGAAGAGGCAAAGAAGGATGTGTTTCCTGTATTGAAAATGACTTTCTGGAACTCTCACTCAACATTTCAACTCTCTGTACTTTGCAATGACTAGAACATAGTTGCATAGTCACTCCTGTTAACAAGGAAAGATGGTAAATATAGTCTGTTAGCTGGGGTTCTATTACTAAAGGAAAGAAGAAACTGAATTTTGGGATAAGATCAAGTATCTCTACTATATCTCCTATATTACAAGAAAAATGATCCTCTTTTTCATCCCTATGTTTTACACAAGGCATTTGGACAGGGATTCTCAATTTTTCCATCTGCTAAACAGTCTCTAACTTCTGTCCAGTGGGGGCGGGGTGGGGGATTTTTCTGAGGGTAAGTTTACCCATGTCTGTGGAATATTTTGAAATTTGCTAAGCAATATTTTGCCTATTCCTTGTTTCCAGGGAGATTCATTTGAATTTTGATTCAAAACACCTTTATTTTTTTAAGTTTGTCTTCATTTCAGTAAGTGAGAGTCTTTTCATAAAGCCTGCCATAGAAAGGAAGTATTATAAGAATACCAAATCATAAATTATTTTTCTAGAGCTAAGTGTAACTTACATCTAGAAAAGACTGCAATTGGTTATACACTTAATACTGTGAAACATTAGAATTTTCATAGCTTGGTTCAGCAGTTCTTTTCCTCCCCTTTTTGCTTCTCTCAAATTTTATATACTATTGCAGAATTTGCAAGTTCTTAATTTATACCATGCATCAGTTCATACTAAATTCCATAGTCATATGTCTGTGTTTCTACTTCATGACTTTAAAGAAACTACAAAACTACACTACCCAACTTCTTAATGCCTCCTCATGGTATGTCTAAATTTATCTCCATTACTCAGTTGATCTTGAAAATGAAAAGGTTCTAGTGAAGAGATGACATGTTCATGTGTGTTTAGAATTATATAAGTACAATTGACCTTTGAACAACATTGGGCTTAGGGGTCCCGACCCCCTGTGCAAAGTTTGACTCTCCCCAAACTTTACTAACAGCTACTGTTGACTAGAAACCTTACCAGTAACATAAACAGGTGATTAGCATGTATTTTGTATGTTGTATATATTTTATATATTATATTGTTACAATAAACTAAGCTAGAGAAAATGTTAAGAAAATCATAAGGACAATAAAATATATTTGCTATTCTTTAAGTGCAAGTGGATCATCATAAAAACCTCCATCCTTGTTTTCTTCATGTTGAGTGGACTGAGAAGGAAGAAGAGTTGGTTTTACTGTCTTGGGGGTGGCAAAGGCAGAAGAGGTGGAGGAGGTGGAAAGGGAGGCAAAAGAGGCCAGGCACGCTCGGTGTAACTTTATGGAAATTTGTTGTAATTTCTGTCTGACTTTTCTTGCTTTTTTATGTCTCTAAAAGCTGTTTCTATACGTTACCAATCCTTCCATCATTTGCTTTAGTTTCAGTGCCTGTATCATATAAGGCCTACGTTGTAAAAGAAGTCACAAGCAGTCTTGAATAATCAGAACCCTTCTGCCATTTTGCTTGATGTCAGTTTGTTTTCTGCTTCTTCTCTATCTTCCTCATTATCTGGTGTTGTTTTGCAGTGCTCATCTCCATCAAGTCATCGACTGTTAATTCCTCTGGTGTGATGTCTGTTAGCACTTGAATTTCTCCAAGATTCATATCTTGAAACCTTTCACCCCCCTCATCACCTTTTGGTTTTGCCATATTCACAATCTCTTTCATGATCCCCTTGATTAGTATAAATCCTAGAAGTCATACATAGTATCTAGACACAGTTTTTTCCAGCAGGAATTGACCGTTTTGGCCTTGATGACTTTCATGGCTTTTACTGTAACAACAATAGCATCTTCAATGGTGTAAACTTCCAGGCTTTTACAATGGTCTCTCTATTGGGGTTCCATGTCACTGACAATCCTTCCCATAGAGCACTGTATATAATGAGCCATAGAGGTCCTAATGACCCCCAGTCTAGAGGCTAAATTAGAGATGTTGTATTTAGGGGCAAGGAGGCCACTTTGATGCCTTTGGTGTTGAACTCATGGGGTTCTGGGTAACCAAGGACACTATCCAATATTGAAATAACTATAAAAGGCAGTCTTTTAGTGGTATTTACAAACTTCAAGAACAAAGAATCTGTTGAACGAATCCATAAGGCAAGGTTTTTGTTGTCCAGGCCTTCTATATTGTATAACCAACCAGAAGAGTGGCAACTGGTGTTTATTTTTTCCCATCAAGTGTCAGGGGTTAGCATCTTTATAGATAAGGGTAGTCTTGATCATAAACCTGACTGCTTTTGCATAGAACAACAGAGTTGTTTATCTTTTCTAGCCTTAAAGCCTGGTGTTCGCTTCTCTTCCTTACTAATACATGGCCTTTGTGACTATTTTTTTTCCAGAATAGTACACTTCACCTGCATTTAAAAGCTATTCGAGCAGGTATCCTTTCTCCTGAATGATTTTCTTAATGGTGGTTGAGAAGTTGTCTGCTGTCTCTTGGTTGGCAGAAGCTGCTTCTCCTGTTACCTTGACATTTTTCAGCCAAACCTCTTTCTTAAATTATCAAACCATCCTTTCTTGGCATTTCATTCTCCAGTTTTAGATTCTTCGCCTTCTTTTGCTTTAAGTTGTATTGTAATGACTTATGTGCTTTTTCTCAAATATATGAATCTAAAGGTATGCCATTTTTCTAGCAATCCTGCACCCACATAAAGCTGCATTTTTAATACAAGATAAAAAGGTATTTTGCTAAAAGTACAAGGTTTTTGCATCTGCTGGTTTGGCTGCAGCGATGGCTTCACGAATTTTCTTTTTCTTTCTTTTCTTTTTCTTTTTTTTTTTTTTTTTGAGTTGGAGTCTCACTCTGTCACCCAGACTGGAGTGCAGTGGCACGCTCACGGCACCGCAGCCTCGACCTGCTGGGCTCCAGTGATCCTTCCGCCTCAGCCTTCCAAGTAGCTGGAACTACAGGCACGCGCTACCATGCCCAGCTAATTTTTGATTTATTTGAGAGATGAGGTCTTGCCAGGTTGCCCAGGCGAGGCCCGAACCCGTGGGCTCAGGCAATCCACTCACCTCGGCTTCCCAAAGCACTGGGATTACAGGCTGAGACACTGAACCCGGCCTCTTTTTGTTTTTTAAACTGGATTCATTTATCTTGAAATGAGGAGTATAGATTAAAACATGATTTCTGTTAATGAAATGTTAATATAGTTCATGTTTGAATGACAACAGCAAAAATGTGTATGGATATACACCAATAACTTTTGGTATGTGCCAGGCACTATTTTAAGTGCTTTGCATTAATGTGCCAATCTGAATCTCAAAAGAACTTTATGGCATGGAGACTTCACGTCCTATTTCACAGGTGAGAAAAATGAAGCAAAACAAGGCTGAGTACCTCATCCAAGCGTACACAGCTAGTAAGTAACAGTTAGGGCTCAACCCAACAAGGCTGGCTCTTTAGTCCTGCTCTTTACCCTAAGGGTGTGTGTGTGTGTGTGTGTGTGTGTGTGTGTGTGTGTGTGTGTTTACTCTCAACCTCTACATTTGGGTTTGTACTGTATATTTTATAAGTGAAAATGTACTCATAATCTACAAGATGGAGTGGTTTGAGCAGTGACCACATGATATACATATTGTACAAACTTTTTAGAAATTGGCTACTGTTTCACCATATTTAAGTGTTCTATTTAAAAAAAATAAAAGTCAGAATAAGTCAGATAAAGCATGAAAGGAATTTGGAAAGAAAGAAGACAAGGTTTTTTTTTTTAGACATGCAAGAGTAATTACCATTTAAAAGTCTATGGAAAAATGTTACTTAGGATTGGACATAAAGTAAAACCCAGGAAGATTTATGAGTATTTGCAGCTAGAAAGATGAAATCTCTGGCGTTCTTCTGTAGAAGGTGTTTTTCCCCTCGCTAATCCTGAATTAATATATTCAGCATGGTTTCACAAGAAAATTAATTGGGCCAAGACAGAAGCTTTTCCTTATAATTGCTTGTATTTGAAAAGGCTTGTTGAAGATCTTCTCAAGTGAATTATCATCCATAGTCTGAAATCAATCGGTAGCTCTTACAGCTGTTAATAAGTGATACTTTGAATGAACAGCCTTGGTTCTTTCCACCATAATCCTCCTTTGTAAAATGTAGTTCATTGAAGCATAATGTATCATGATATTGCTGTACGACATATGTCAGCAATAGGCACTTGAATTGTTCATTTATAGCCTTGATCCTTTCCCGGTAGACATACAGGCGTTCTTTATGGCATGAGCTTGGAGAAGCATTTTGGTTTTTGGTACCCCATGAAGAGTTTTCTCCCCAGATTGCCTGTCGGAAAGCACTGAGGTGTTTGAAAGCCACAGCTACGAAGTGTTTCCTGATGGTACCCAGAGAACTGTGGGGACTCAACAGAGGACATAATGCTACCTGCTATAGAGCTGGTCTAGGTTTGGGTCCAGGTAGACTGTAGCTTCTCATGGGGAGAACATTTTAAGGTATTTTATAAATTGGAAAGCACAAAGAACTGGTAAAGAATTGTATTATAAAGGATTAAATGAACAGATAAAGTTTTCTTGTATTAGAATCAAACGTTTACTAGAAAAGATAGCTTCCCTTGCAGATAACATAGTAGAAAACTTAAGTAAACCCGAGGGATGGCTAATCTCACTCATGTCTTTCAAAGAGAATGAGGTAAAAGGCTCGCCCTCATTTAATTGCACTTTTTTCCTACTGTTAGCTAGGCTGATTCCTAGGGGAAACGACGGTCAGCTCATACTTTAAAAAGACACACGCAGGACTCTGGGGCTTTAGTTCTAAAAGACTTGACCCAATCTCCTGTAATCAACTCAAAAAGTTAATGAGGCTAAGATTGGCATACATTCAAATATTAGATAACATTTTAAATAAGACGATATACAGTGTGATCCCTAGAGTCATATTAACTTGCGCTCTAAGTGCCAGTCTTTAGAGTGTTTCAAGATGCTATTCCTCTGATCCACCGAATGTATAGCCTTTGAGCTACAGATTTAGCATATGGGTCTTAGTTACTGCTGACACCAGTCATTCGAAAGGAATCACTCTGGCCAAGTGTCTTCTCTTTGCAATTCGATCTCTTTATAAGTAGCTCTTCATCCGAGCCAGAATTTCAGTGTCTAATTTGAGCCCTGAGTGGTGTCCTTCAATTTCAGAGATGCACCTCTCCCTCCCTGCCAGAGCTGTTAGGACAAGTGGAAAGAATCAAGGACAGGGGTCTACAACTAGACTGATTAGAGTGCTTTACAGTGACTCCTAGATACAGGAATGTGCCAAGAGTGTCTCCTGCTTCCTTCCTGACTGCAGTTTGTATAGTGTTGATGTCTTTGTTCTGTAGTTTATCTTCAACTAAAAGAACACAGACTTGAAATAATTATAGGATTTAGATGCCACCATTGTGGTTGAAACACAGTGTATGTAAGACAGATCAAGATAAATGGTAGAGTGAAAGAAGACTTATCTAATCAATTTGACTTTACTGATAATACCAGGAAAGCCAGGGCTGAGTCTGTTGTTTTCATTCCAGTAACTTCAGCACTTACCACAATAGCTGGTGGACTGCGAGGCACTGAGGGAAGGAGGAGGAAAGTATATTTCCTTGTTTTAAAAAAAATCTCTTCTGTTGGACAGTCAGCTCTGGAAATAGATGAAGGAGAAGACACATCTTCATAGTGGTTGCTTGCCCTCTTTATTTGAGTTTCTACTCCTTTGTTTGGGGCAATATTAATAAATCAAAGGTATGGAGTCATGACTAGTTTTCTCCCCAGATAAGCTGTCGGAAAGCACTGGGGTATTTGAAGGCCACAGCTCACAATGCCCAGCTTTCATCTGACAGCTGGGCAGATGTCCTGGGCAGTGCAGCGTGTACCACCACAGTTGGTGAAGAGTGCTGTGCACAGCCACAGCAGTTACTAGGAATGGGAATCCTGCCCAGAGACAACTAATTTTGTTGAAGAAATGGAATGCACAAACATTCACAGATAAAATTTGGGAAACAGTTACAAAAGAACATATTAGAAAGTACCAACCTGATAGAGAAAGACACGTGATCATACGATATGGAGTTAATCAGATAATACTTTCACTTATTTTTCCATAAATCTGAAAGGAAGAAAACATAATTGATTGACTTTTAAGCATTTTAAATAGGGAACAATTTATTTGAACTTACAGCACCCAACTGTCCCTCCTTTAGGAAGTTCCTGTCTCTATGTCATTCAGAACTAATGAGTGTTGGCTAGCATCTCCAGTAACCCTGGCAGATCCGAAACCTGAATGTGATTTTTCCTACCAGAGTACATGAAGGGGGTCTTTAAACACCCCTGACCTGCAAGGAAATACACAAATGTTTTTCCAGCACTGTAGGCTGGTTGCAAAATGAATGAAAAGTACTGAGGAGTAATTTCTAGAATGCAAAATTTCAGAGAACTGTTTTGAGGAGTTCATTTATCTGTGGAGATTTTATCTCCATAAACATTTGAGACACAGCAAGGTCTTGATTGGTCAAGATGAATAGAACTAATGATCCCTCAGAAATTCAAAGGCTTAGTTAGTATTAATTACATCTCAACAGCTGGCTGTATTTATAATACGACTGTGGATAAGTAGCTGAGTAAGGAAATTACAAATTTAGAAGTGTCCCTAAATAATTTACCCTCTCATCCCAGAGTAGTAGCTACAGAAAGAAATAGAATAGAAAAATCTAGTCCAGAGCTTCTGTACTGAAGCCAGACTGATTCTTATTACAACAGAGTTGTATTAGGTCCTCATAGTATACTTTTTTTCTTTCAAGTAAATTAGTTATCAACAATTTAAAACCAAGGAATTCCTAGGATGAGCTGTGAGGCAGCGCCCAACTTCCTGAACTTCTTATATAGTATGACATCTGTTTCATGTCTTCAGAGCAGTACTATCCTTAGAATGTTCTACAGTGATGGAAATGTTATTCGTTTCCTTTCCATTTTGGCAGCTACTAGCCACATGTGGCTACTGAATATTTGAAATGTGGCTAGTGTGACTAAGAAACTGAATTTTATATTTTGTGTACTTTTAATTAATTTTCTATAAACATTATGGACTCTGCAATTCTAGGAGAACCAAACACTTTCCAGGAGTAATAAGATTAAAGTAATATGTGTCTGGGTGTGTCGTTTTCCCTTATGTTTTCTTCTAGTAGTTTTACAGCTTCTGGTATTAAGTTTTTAGTTCATTTTGAGTTGATTTTTATGTATGATGTGAGATAAGGTTCAGATTTTATTCTTCTGCATATGACTATCCGGTTTTCCCAGTACCACTTATTGAAGTTAAAATAATTCTAAGCTGGGCATGGTGGTTCATGCCTGTAATGCCAGCATTTTGGGAGGCTGAAGCAGGAGGATCACTTGAGGCCAGGGGTTTGAGACCAGCCTGGCAACATAGTACATCTATACAAAAAAATATAAAACATTAACTAGACATGGTGGCATGTACCTGTAGTCCCAGCTACTCAGGAGGCTGAGGTGGGAGGATTGCTTGAGCTCAGGAGTTCGAGGTGGCAGTGATCTGTGATCATACTACTATGCTCCAGCCTGAGCACAGAGCAAAGTATTGTCTCTATCACAAAAAAAAAAAAAAAAAAAAGATTCTAAAATCTAAATCAATTTGGAGCAGATTTTTACAAGTCATTTAAATCTTTTCTGTTCTGGAAGAAAAGGTGAAAAGGTAGTAGAAGGAAGCATATCTCCATTATTCTATCTTTTGTTTAGCAAACAATATAAGAGGAGGTTTTACCTGATATTCATATTTAAGCCTAAGAATACTTGACTGAAAATAACTCTTGTCATATTTTAAAGAAGTAGAATAGTCTGTGATAAAAAGGAGAAAATACTTAAAAAGACTAGACTCCATACGTTACTCTGTGTCAAACCTTGTGAACAGTTTTGACTGTTGTTATCCTAGAAGCCAGTGGAAATGTTTGTTTGTTTTTTTCCCCCCATTTTACTAAGTGTCCTTCAGAGAATAGAATCGTATTTGGGGATGAGTTTATGAATGGATACAACTGTAATCTCCCTCCCAAACCTACTACTACAACAAAGTCACACTTGCCATCTCAGTGAATGGCACCATTGCCCATCTGGCTGTAGAAATAAGACATTGGCGGGCATCTTGACATCTCTCAGTAATTCCCCATCTCAGTCATCCCCCCACCAGCTTCTGTTGATCCGACCTTCCAGACAGATAGATGCTTTTGCAGTTCATTCTCATTCCATTTCCCTGGCACCCTCACCCTGTGTCTGTCACTCCCATTCCTGAAGCATCCCTCTGACTGCATCCGCGTCCACTGTTTGGCACACTCCCTCCTGAGCCTTCCAGTGCAGTCCTGGTGAACTTAAAATAGATGAACCTAATGATGTTCTCGCCATGCTTAAAATGGTGCTTTTAAAATGAAAGTCCTAGTTGGCTTACAAGACCCTATGTGATTCAGCTTCTGCCCTCTTTTCTAGCTTTGAAAAGAGCTGTCTTTTTTAGGATTAGGCTTACCCGTGTGTGGCAGTGCATCTGAAATCACAGTGGCTTTGACACCACAGAAATTTATCTTTTTTTGTGTAAGCAGGTAATCCATGGGTTGCCGGGGCAGCCTCATAGTCTCCTGGGATCTGACTGCTCTGGTCTGGAGACTTTAACCATCATCCTCATCACAGAGCTGCCAGCAAATGGTCTAAGGTGGCTGCTACAGCTGCACCATCACCTTTGCATTCCACTAGGAAGTAGAAAAGGAAAGAAAGGGCTAGTCCCTTCCCTTCAAGGACATTGTCCAAAGTCACCCCCACGACTTCTGCTGCATCCCTTTGGTCAGAACATAGTCATATTTCTGTACCCAGCTGCAAAGAAGGTTGTTCCAGGGAGCCATGAGCCCAGCTTAAATCTAGGGCATAACTGGAGGGAAAAGGGAGGCATATTTGGGGAACCACTTAGGGGTCTCTATCGCAAGAGCCAAATCCTCACCTTCCAGAGTAGAATATGAATCAAAATGTCTGATATAGAACAACCAAGAAATAGCATGTGAGCAGTCACAAGAAGAATGGAGGCAAATGCTAGAGGAAATAGCTACAGTTATTGACAGTGGTTGCCTCTGGGAGGCAGGAACAGGTGAGGCAGGACTGGTATTGACATGTTGTCTTTCAGTACCATATATGATTCTTCCATGAAGAGCATATATGTTTTGATAAAAATTATATTGAGTTTCTTAAAGCCTCATCTGAAGCCAGAACTGAAGGAATATGAGGGGGAAGCCCCCCAAAATGGAATTTATTTATTAAAAAATTGTGTATTTTTACAGGTTTAAACTTCAGTCACCTTCAAAGTGACATCACTTAGTGCAATACACCTATTGAGACCCTTTTTCCACTGCTCAAAACAGTTTTTGAACTCATCGACGTTGATGTCTTTTAGTGTTTCTACTGTTTTTTGTTTCATCTCTTCCATATCTGCAGAAGGCTTCCCTTTGAGGACATTTTCATCTGGGGAAACAAAAAAAAAAGTCACTCAGGTAGCTATCAGGTGAATAGAGAAGGTGGTACATAGAGGATCTTACCATTTTGGGTCAAAAACTGCTGAACACTCATTGCTATGTGGAAGAACCCTGCTTGCTGCAACTCAGGACGTCTGTTCTGCAGATTGTGACACAACCTTTTAAAAACTTCCAGATAAAAACTTTGGTGGACGGTTTGGGCCAGAGGAACACATTTCAAGTGTACTACAATAAGCCCATCCTACAAAAGATGATATCAGATTTTTTTAGGGGGGTCCCCCCCTTGTATATTATTAGCCTTGGATTAATTTTTCCCACAGAACCCTTGAAGTTGTGTTTCTATTTCACACCTTGCCAACTGAGTGTTTGGTATTTATGAAAAGGTGATGTTATGTGCATGATTATTGTCAAGGGTTAAGAATCACAAAGATCAGGTTTCAGATAGTTGGCCACAAGCAGTTCCCCTATTATTTTTCTGTAAAATTAGGACACATTAGGTCTTAAAGATGAAAAGTCGATGAGGCATTAAATGTCTTTGATTTATGCATTTTGTCATATTTTCTTGACCTGGACTGAATCATAATAAGCATGTGCAGGGAAATTTTTCTGATTGGCAGCAGCACTCATCACTTAAAGTCCTTTTCATTCATGGGTATTTTGTGACAGGTCTGTCCACACTGAGGCCCAAAGAAGAGACAGGGGAGAACTGGAATCTGAGGTTGTGGAGTCCCAGAAACTAGAAAGATAATTCTCTGCTGATCAAAAAAAAAAAAAAAAAAAAAATGTTTTTCATCTAAATGTAATATTGTGAGACTTGAGAAATGATTGCCTGTTTTTCAAACCTTACCATCGCAAGCCATAACAAGCTTTGTTTGTTAAATATTTAGGCCAATTGGAATTGTTGCTAATGAGAGACAAAGGTCTGAAAAGGAAAACAATCATTGGGCTTGTGTTTAATCACTTTTTATTTTCTCAGATCTTGGTCGTGTCATTCTCGGGCTTTGGTGCTTACATAACTTAATTAGGGAAGTTCAGGCAGCAATGGGAATAGGAGGGCAAAATGAAAGGGTAACAATTTAAACGGATCGCCTGCAGATGCGTGATATGGATGGAGATGAAGCCTATTAAGGACCTAATTCTAGAAGAAGCTTTGACATTGATCATTTGTGAAAAGGATGCAAAGCTTTGTACACTTGTCTACAAACCTTAAGCATTGGTGCATCTGATCATCAGCTCTTGGAATTACTGACGCCGAGCCACTTTGAAAGAGCAGACAAGGTTATTAACTTTGGCAGGAAATGAAAATTTGGCCTTAATATGCATGTGAGATTGAATTGTCTGTAGCACAAAGCTTTGGAGATTACCCATGCAAAATGAGAAAACTATCTAAATTTAAAATTGTCCTCAGTACAGTGAAAAGTAATTTTTCAGATTGCATTTTTACTGCATTGAAATCTGTGAAGAGTTTGGCTCTATTAATTTAGTTTTAAATAGATGCTCTGTGTCTTCTAAAAACAGCAAATGAGATGGAAAATGTACTTTAAGGGGAAAAATAGTTTTCTGGAAATGCTGCAGGCAGGCAGGCTTCCTACTCCACATTGTTGAGTGTGCCCTGAGACCAGCTGGCTTCAGAGGGAAGGCTGTATCCACTGTGACAGGCATGTGGAATGAGGATGTGCAGACAACACTTCAGTTACATATTTGAGAGTAGAATAAGAAGCGAATCAAGTACAGCCCAAGGCGAAAGTCATTGGCAGCTTTTACATTATAGTTACCAAAGCAGCTGGGTCCTTGAAAAGAAAAAAAATTATGAAGAATTGAATATATTTTTTCAGATATAAAATAACTTTCTTATAATACCTGCCTGGAAGGATACCGGGGTAGAAGATTGGATATATTAACTACCTTTTCATATGAAAAATTATCTTTTGCATAAAGAAATTGAAGTTTTAATTCGCTAGTCTTTGGATTTCTTTAGCTCACAAGAATAAGCTATTTCTTGTTAATTATTCATTAAATAAATATTGGTTAAGTAAATTACTATTTACCTGGAACCGTAGTTTGATGATGGACCTTGTAACCATCAAGAATACATGAACACAGTAGCTAGAGTACAAGAATTAATAATAGATAGTGTATCTTTTTATTGGCCAGAGTCTTAGAGTTATTATTTAATAGAGTTGTAATGATGTGGAAACTGAGGACACGGAAATGATTGACCTGTACCTGGTTCTTCAAGCCACTTAGTTGTAGAGCTGAGTCTAGAACAAAAGCCCCCTAAACGTTCAGATGATTTACATATTTGCCACAACTTATGAAAAGTCAACACTGCTGAGTAGGCAACGTGCCAAAATAATTCCTTGCTTCATCTTTTCATTGTTTTTTTTTCCCTGTGTTTCAGGTATTGCTGTGCTTTGCTTACATCTCTATGATGTATTTGGAGACCCTGCCTACCTCCAGATGGCACACGGTTATGTAAAGCAAAGTCTGAACTGTTTGACCAAACGTTCCATCACCTTCCTTTGTGGGGATGCAGGCCCCCTGGCGGTGGCCGCTGTGCTGTATCACAGAATGAACAACGAGAAGCAGGCGGAAGACTGCATCACCCGGTAATCAAGTTTCTCTGTGAGGATTATTGTCTTGGCATCATTAAGCATTAACTCTGCATTTGTTCACAAAAGAACATTCAGTGAGTTTTCTTTTCTCTCAGCAGGTAAATGTTAGTATTGTCAATTGATCCAGTCTCATATTATTCCTATATTGTAATTAAGGAACAACCACAATAATCCCTTTTTTAAAATTATTTTTTAATTTTTTTTTTTATAATCCCTGTTTTATCACAAGATATTAGTCGCTGTCATGTTCCGGCTCAAACATCAATTCAGTAACGTCAATGAGATCAAAAGCCTCATCATGTTATGACTAATCCAAGGTGCTCTCCAAAATCAGTAATTCAGTGATGTCATGTAGTTCACTTCTTGCTGGTGGGCTGGGAGAGGCCTGCTAGGGGATTGCGGACTGATTCAGAACTGCCTTTCTGGCATTGACGGGCAAGTCCACATTTTCATTGTTCATATAAGTCGTAGCAGTCCACTGGAAGATGGCCAATTATGGAGAATTACTAAACTTTGGTGCCAGTAAACTACAATTGTTGTTTACTGAGTACTCTCACAGAATTCCAAGAAATCTGGCTGCCGTGCAATTCTCCTGCGGTGCTGTTAGGCACCCATTGAGTGTGTTAACACTACCACGCAGAGAGTTACACCTCCAGCAGCACTAACCGGTGACCACCCCTGAGTTGACCGTGGGGCTTTATTCCCACTGTTCTTTCTTATAAATTACTCTTAGCATGACATAATCATCGCTGATTTAGTTTGTCGGAGATCCCTTTGGCTAATCTTACCCTGTGTGATGGTGTATATTTCATCCGCAGGCTTTTGGACAAGATGTGGTTGTGTTGTGTTTAAAGAAAGACTCATTCTTGCCCCTTTGTTTAATGTATATGCATACAAACACATATGGAAAATTTTCCTTCCTCCCCCAATTTTTGCCTGTACAGTGATGCTTTCTTATTGTAACTAGCCTTTTCCACTGGAAGTTGTAACAAGAAGAGAAGATGGGTGGGCCAAAAACCTTTTGCTCTGCCTGTAATGATTTGTAAGTTATAATTGATCATTTTCAAAATACCATGTTTTATACATGCCTGTGATACATTTATCAGAGACTAGAAATTATATAGTGCAACTTATAAACAAAAACCATGTAACTTAGTGTGTCTAGAAGAAAAAAAACTGAACATTTTGCTCTAGGGCTGACAAGCATTTAAAATAAAACCTGTCAATAAGCTTGACCAAAACGACAGATGAAACAAAACAGTGATTTCCCCAAATTTTAATTAAAGTGTGTTTCTTCTATATCAGTTGACTTGAGTAATATCAACCAATAGAAAAACTGTTTCATACTCACCAAATTTGAAATGCAGAAATCACCTTTTTTTTTTTTTAAACGTAGCCAGCTTAAAGCCATTAGCCACATGACTGCCTTAGAGGTCCACAAGATACTCTCATTCAGTGAGTCACTAGCTTAAGTACCTCCAAATTAAATTGAAGTAATCCCAATATTTTATAGATAGATAGATAGATAGATATACACACACACACAAACACACACAACATCAGCATTTCCCCAAAATAGGTGCATCCAAATGATAATCGTTTGCCATGTGAGAAATGTTCACACGCGTGCAATTAAAACAGGGTTCATGGATTCAAACACATTGGGGTTTGTATTCAAACACATGTTAACCAGAGCTAAGTACATATCTCCTGGCTGCTCAGCATCTTCTACACCTGAGGAAACGGCTCCTCCAAGGAGCAGCACGTGCCAGACTCACTCACCTGCATAAGCCTTCCTCACGATCTCCCCAGGGCTTATTCTGAACAACACTCTGGCAAAAAGCACCATGTATCAAGATTGGCTTATTAAAATTAAAACGCTGTGAAGAGGAGGCTAAGGCTTTCCTTTTTTGTTAGTATCTTGGAATTAAGTGTGATTTTGTTACTTACATCTTTTTAAATTGTATGATAACATAACAGTATTTATAACCAATAGGCGTGTTAAGGCTAAAATATAAAGTGTGGCTATGTAGTAAGTAAGTCCTCCATAGATGAATGAGTTCCATTCAAGAGAGTTCGTAAGTCCAGCTTATTCCTAAGTCCAGCAAGGTTGGCCTAGGTGCCCAGCTAACACAGTCAGCCATCCAGTGCCAGCTACATCACTGCTGCTTTTATACTCGCTTCCAGACATCTTGGGCTTGAAATAAGGAGTCTGTACTACCTGTACTCTATATAGTACTATACAGTAAAGGGCACAAAAGTGCAACCACTTGTAGAGGATGCATGCACACGACAATGTACTCCAGACATGTGAACTGACTTATGTGATTGGATATGCAACCTCATGATCGCATCTTTGAAAGTTTGCAACGTGAAGGTTCGTATATAGGGGACTTATTATAATAGGAACACATACTATCTGTGACTGCAGTTGGACTTTTAGAGTTTTGGATTTCATGGCAAAATAGAAAAAAGGATAACCTATAAATGACAGGGCTCTTTTCATCTTTCACATCTTACTTTTAAAGGAAAAATCTGTAAATCCTTTCAATTTAGTTTTGGGAAATCCAACATTGATATCATCAGTCCCTGTTTGCTCTGCTTTCCACCAAGCCTTCTTTCTTCTTTGACTGTCCTTTGGGATCTCACAGACACTCCGTTCTCTGTGCACTGGTCTTCTGTGCTTCACTCCCAGCAGCATGTTCTACTGACTTTCTCTACATATTCTTAATGTAATGGTCTCTCGATATCATAATTTTGAGTTTTAGAGACCAGAAGGACCTTTGAGGTCATCAGAAATCTAATCCTTAGACAAAGAAGTTGTGATTCAAAAAAATCATGTTTCCCTGTGGTAGAAGTTCTTAACCTTGGGCCTTTGAGAATCATATGGTTTCCAGAAGTGTATAAAACCCCCAAATTGTATTCAATGTGGAGAGAACATTTGTACTTTTCTTGAGAGGATCTACAGCACCCTAAAAATAGTGTGTGGTGTTCAAATTGTCCTACAAGTGGCCTAGGGAGTGAAGGGGGCACAGTGCATAGCACTGGTTCTTTCTGTGGCCTGGTATAGCACATCATGTCTGTTTTATGCTCCCCCCCCCCCCACACACACAGATATTGGTGCCCCAACACAAATAGTTCTGAACCCAATTAGATGGCTAGCCTGACATATATAGTGCTGTGGGACCAGTACTTAGAATGCTGAAAAACTTTGGTTTTCTGGTCCAGAGACATATACTTTCTCTTTGTGGTGTGATGAGTCAGTAAAGGACTTCTTTTTTCAAAGGTTCAAACCTTTTGATAATACGAGGCCAAAACCTCTCCCTAATAACACCCTGAGGAAATATCTTGAGAAGTGGAACAGAGCTGGCCTGTTTTTATGTCTTTTTTTTCCCTCAGTGACATTTCAGTAACTCACCTATCTCTTCTAAAAATGAGTAGCTATTAATATCAACATAGCAAAACAAATAAATGGAGATGTAGCAATGTGCATATGGGCTTGTGAGTTTCTGCAAACGTATAAAATAACCATTAAGATTTACAAATTGTGTCATTTCTTCATTTTATCTTGAGAATTCAGCATGTAAAACTTGTAGTTCTACCTTCAGTAATCATCAGACCCAATTAATTATAGTGACTTGAATTCAAATCCAGAAAAAAAAGGAATACTTCCTTTACTACCCTAAACTCTATTATTTTAATAAGATACTCTGAGCAACACTTTTTTTAATAAAGGGTTTGAAAGGAATTTGCTACCTTCTTTGAATGCTCCAAATTGCAAATGAGTTTGGCTGCAAAATAATTGGAATCCTAATTATATATCGCCACCTAGTGGGAATGTAGCTCATAACATTGGCGAATTAAGGAATGGCGGTTTCTAGTACAGTGGTTCAAGCATTTATTTCAGCAGGAACATCACTGGAGTTAAAGTTAGCATTGTTTTGTGTAAAATTTCCATGGAACAGTGTTTGCTTAATTAACAGTAATTTCCTTTTGGAATAGTTGTTTCAATCTTCTTTGAAAAAGTGCTTTTTTATGTCTAAATTCTATACAGTTTGTTATTTATATTAAAACTTGATAATAGGTTTATATCAGAACTGAGACATTCATTCTGTCTACTACAACAGTTAAGTTTGTATCTAGTAAGCAGATTTTTTTTTTCCTTAAGGTCCCCAGGTTACTGAGCTACCTGTTCTGGTATGAGAAAAAAACCCAGAATTTTTCTTAATAAATATTTTTAAGTTTTTTTAAAAATTATATGTGTTGGCTGGGCCTGTAATCCTAGCCCTTTGGGAAGCCTAGGTGAGGGGATTGTCAGAGCGCACGGGTTTGAGAACAGCCTGGGCAACTCAGCGAGACCTTATCTCTACAATAAATCAAAAAATTAGCTGGGCGTGGTAGCATGCGCCTGTAGTTTCGGCTACTTGGAAGGCTGAGGCAGAAGGATCACCTGAGCCCAGCGGGTCGATGCTGGGGTGGCCATGAGTGTACCACTGCACTCCAGCTTGGGCGACAGAGTAAGACTCCAACTTAAAAAAAATAAATTTTCATGTGATAAAACATCTAAAATAACAAGGACATTTTTCCTCCCTATCATATTTGCTGCCCACCTCCTCCCCCCCAAAAACAAGAAAGATTCATTCTCAAAGTGAAGACTAGCAAATATATGGTTACTTTCCTAAGCTTACTTCCCTCTGTGATTTCCTCCTACTTCCTGGTTTCCTGGGGCTTCTCTTTTTGGTCCTCTGGCGAGAAAGGTGGGGCTTTGGTGCCCCTGCTCTGCCATGGACTCCCAGGACTGTGCCTGCATCTAGGGTAGATGATATAGAGGATAGAGAGATGTCAAGCAACCCACCTGCCTGGGACCAGGGCTCCTCCAATGTGTGAGGAAATTCCCTCCTCAGAGTTTAGGCTCCTGGGGCCTCTCCCCTTGCCTTCTCACCTGCTGCCGGCTTGCAGTTGCTTATGGCTTGGGGCATAAGATAGCAGAGAAAAGAAAAAAGGAGGTAAAGAAAAGTTAGGGTTTTGCCACTCTCTCTGATGTTAGTTCTCTTTCCTGTTCTTCCTTGAGATAGCACTAAAGGGCTTCTCTGTCAGCCCACTGGTGCCCACTTTTAGGTTTTGGGCTGTTCTGAGTCCAGACCAGGGGAATGCCAGAGAGAAAAAATGCTAAACTCACCACTGGTTGGTGGTGGTGCTACAAATTCTGACCCTCTTCCTCATTTTCCCTGTTACATGTACTTTCCAGGGCCCTCAAGTAGCTGCTCTGTATAATCTGTCTAGCTTCCGAGGCTATACTTCAATGCAGAGATGAGGTGTAGAGTGTGCCTAACTTTGTCTTACCTGAACCAGAACCGAAAATCGCTTTTTTTGAGAAGTTGAACTGAGTCTACCAGTGGGGTACTTAATGAATTGCAGTACATCCATTTAGTGGGGTTCTATGCACCTGCTTTAAAGAGTGCAGCTACCCCGTACGTATTGATGTGGAATGGTTGTCAAGCTGAATTATTAATAGCAAGCTGTAGAATATTATGTTTATAAATAGGTATATTTGTGTTTGCGTGTACATAAGCTGGTTCTAGGAATATACAAAAATTGGTAACCATGTATGTTAACCATGGAGACTGGGGAGGTGGAGACTCATCCCTTTGTGCTATTTGCAGGTATTGTCGCTGAGGTAGGTGAGCCTGCTGTACAGACACTTCAAGTAGGCCTATGGCACGATAGGACATGATTTGAGGAAGGTGGCACTGGGCTGCAGCAAGCGTTTCACTCTGCATTTTGAGTATTGTTGTGGCCCTTTCTCCAGACTAAATGTCATAAGAGCCCATAGTTCTCGCTTCTCTGACCCCAGCTGTCAAAATACTCGTGCTGGGGCATGCTTCCGTGAGGAACAGGGGGGTGTCCAATAGCCTCGGCCATGCCTTTATATATTTTCATTCTGTGAATTTTTTGTTTGTCAGTTCTATTGTGAACAGAAGAAATTTAATTGAGAGTTAATCTTTAAGCCCTGACTATTCTAGATGTAGATGTAGATATAGATGACATATGTTATAGACATAAAAAAATATATAGTGTGTGTATATTTTTTAACATACCATTTTTAAGTATAAATCAATACCTGATTCCTTTCTAATTATTTTGGGTGCTTGTTTTTATTTTTAGGCTTATTCACCTGAATAAGATTGATCCCCATGCCAATGAGTTGCTGTACGGAAGAATTGGCTACATCTATGCTCTTCTTTTTGTCAATAAGAACTTTGGAGTGGAAAAGATCCCACAAAGCCATATTCAGCAGGTACCGCATTTTTGTGCATTTTGGGATCCCGCTTACTTACTGTCTGCCTCAACTATTGTTTTTGTCTCTCCAGTTAGCACATCCAAGTAGAAGGAAGGGGTATTTTGACTTCTAAAGGTCAGGCAAAGTCAGAGAACCAATACCTTTCCACAGAGTACTGTTGGACACAGAGTCAGAAGGCCAACTTGCTCCATTTGGGAGTTTAGAGGCCTTTTCAGAAGAAGATGAGAGCCAGAGTCGACCTCCCAATGATAGATGTCTCCTTTTGTGCCTAGAGGAGTCTCTGCGTTCCTTTCATAGGTGAATTCTTGTAAGCTGCAGTGCAGAGAGTTCTAGGCCTTCATATCCTCCCTCTTTTAGGCAGAATACGGTCACACCTACTTCTCTGATGCAGAATTAAACTCTGTCCTTCCCTGGCTAAAAAAATAATTCATTGTGTTCCCCGGTACCTCTTAGCAAACAATTCTTTACCTCCACTAAGAAGGTTTTTATCCTAATTATCTTGTTTTCACGGTCGGTTTTCTTCCTGTAGATTTGTGAAACAATTTTAGCCTCTGGAGAAAACCTAGCTAGAAAGAGAAACTTCACGGCAAAGTCTCCACTGATGTATGAATGGTACCAGGAATATTATGTGGGAGCTGCTCATGGCCTGGCAGGAATTTATTATTACCTGATGCAGGTAAGGAGTGATTATATAGGTGAGACTTTAAAATATGCTTCCTGACCCATGTGCTATCCTGGGTGAGAAGACAGCTGTTCTAGTTCTGTTTTATCATTTCATCAACCACTGCATTATTCTCTCTGAAATTACTTGACCTAGACCGTCAAAGGTGATATTGCCAAGGTGCATGTTCAAGTGTGTAGACATAAAGGCCCTGTGTTTTGAGATGATGTTTGATTTATAGGTGCCTATACTTGCCTAAGAGCCACTTGTGCAGAGGAAAGTCTTTTGGCTGTTAATTCTGTATGAAGTACCTTCTGCTCTCCTTTTCTCTTTCAGCAAGTGCTTTGAATTAAAAGGCACAGCCTATTGAAGCAAATTCCAGGAGTGAGAACAAAATCAATAGAAAACAAATGAGCACATGTTGCCTACGGCTCACTTAGAGAGCAAAGCTGAAGAGACTTTTCAGTGGATTGTGTGACTTACTGAAAAATAGCCGAATATGCCCAACAGTTCTTAGGGTCTAATACTATTGGGGCGCATTAGCCAAAGTCTAATAGACTAAAGACAAATAGAATTTACTGCAGCAAACATAACTTGAGAGGGGAGGTCAGAAGAGGACTTCTCATGAGAGCACCGTTTTGGGGAACTTATTAAGCACTCCTTAAAAGAGAAATTGGTACTTGTGAATAAAAACTCATGGCAAAGAAAATGAATTTTTAATGACAGTGAAGACACCCTCCCCCCATCTTCCCCAAAACCACAATGTGGCATAAAGAAAAGTGTTTCATTAACATGTCCAACATTAGTACTTGGATATACATACTACAGCTGGTTGAATGGCTCTTGTGGTACAAAATCAGTGTTGTACCTGCCCTCTACCTATGACTAAACAAGGACAACAAAGCTGAAAAACTCAAGGTTATTATTGCTTTTGAATGTAGTGTCACACTTTGTTCGTGGCAGTCAGAGACCTACTGTTCTATTTATTCTGCACTTCTCAATTAGAATTTTTAAAAAAATTTTTTTAGTTCATTCCTTCGGTGGCTCTCTATTCCCAGTAGTAGATGTAGATTCTTAAAAGTTTTCAGGAAGGGAAAGTCTTCTGAAGTTTCAAGGTGAGTTAGAATCATACATGTCATTGACTAGACATCCTCATTGAACTTCATTGAAACAGATAATGAGGAGACATACTCGGCTTCCTTGTGTTAGCTGTGATAAGAAATCTGAAACCCTAGTATTGATTTTTCCATTTGCAGGTTATGATCCATTTGAAATGATTTAATTTTTAATCCTGAAAGTCTATTCTAGTAGGTACCTAAATATCAACATAAAATAAAACAGTTTTATTTTAAGGCCAAGTTGAATAATTTTTGCAAGTTTGAGGAGAAACTTGCAGAAATTATCTTCAAGTCCCACCAGCTACCTGTGCCTCACACCACTGCCCACCCCTCACCCCCACATGTTCCATGCCCTGCCTGGCAAAACAACACTTTGAATGTTTTTTAACCACATGAGCAGTCGTTGAATTAGGAACAGGACCGAAGGGAGAAGCTAAAAAATTGTATAAAAATGGTGGCTCATACACAGCCTGCCAGTGTGTCCTATAAATCTGTACATTGTTGTATCAAAATAATCTAGGGTTTAGATCAGTCCCTAGGCCAGGCACAATGGCTCACGCCTGTAACTTCAGCACTTTGGGAGGCTGAGGCAGGAGGATCACTTGAGGCCAGTTCAAGAACAGTCCCAAGTCCTCTGCAGAAAGACTTGATCTAGAGGCATCCTTCAGTCTGGCATCCAGACTCCAGGTCTCCATCTTGTTAATGTCCTCTTCTGTTGGAAATATCATCTACCACTTCTCTGAATGTAACAATGGAAGTTGTGCTTGCTTTGTCTGGTTCATCTCTTTGTGGCTCTGTAAGCATGCTTTGCGTATGGAAACTTTGGGAAGCTTCTCTTACACTCACACTCTCAAGCACTGACTTAGGAAAATTACTTAGGTATTTGTAGGTAACAACAAATTTGAAAAGTATTCCATACAGAAGTCCCCAAGAGTTAACTGATAGCCCGATTTTACTTTGTTCCATTATATAAAATTTTAAAATGACATCACAAAAGGTTAAAATAAAGGCATCCAATAGGTGAAAAATATGGGATGAAATCGAGACCTCTTAATGACCTTCGTTTCCTTTTGGTCATACTCTTTTTCTGGTTTAAAACATATCCTAAGACCTGGAAGGTCTGTTTGCTTCAGCAGAACCAATAATTCCCTTTTTCGTTTTCAGCCCAGTCTTCAAGTGAGTCAAATGAAGTTACATGGTTTGGTCAAGCCCAGTGTAGACTACGTGTGCCAGCTGAAATTCCCTTCTGGCAATTACCCTCCATGTATAGATGATAATCGAGACCTGCTTGTCCACTGGTGCCACGGTGCCCCTGGGGTCATCTACATGCTCATCCAGGCCTATAAGGTACTATGTATTCAATCTTAGAAATAAATTAGAAAAAAAATAACAGAAGAATAATTAAAAATTAATCTTATCATAATCCGTAAAGGAACAATAAATAAATCTCTTGTCAAACCTAAGATCACTTTGCTAAATGGACTGTAATTCAGTCTCACAGTCTGTATCAAAGCAGACATCATTTCACAGACTGCTTCACTAATAGACAGAATGGCCAAGATTATAGCATAGGCGACAGAGCCAAGTTAAGAATCCTAGAAGCTCAATTAAAAAATAGAAAAAACCCTCATGTGTTTTGGGAATGCAAAATGATACAACCACTGTGGAAAACAGTTTGGTGTTTCCCAAAAATACTACACATATAATCACATTTATTTATGTTCCTGCATATGATCCATCAAGTCTACTTCTAGGTACGTACCCAAAACCACTGAAAACAAGAACTCAAACAGATTCTGTATGCCAACATTCAAAGCAGCATTATTCACAATAGTCAAATATTTCAAGTGTCCATCCACAGATAAATCAATAACGAAAGCAAGGTTTATATACATGCAATGGAATATTATCCAGCCATGAAAATGAATGGAGTTGTAATACATACCACAACATGGGTGAACCTTGAAAACATTATGCCAAGAGAAATAATCAGGCACAAAAGGATAAATACTGTATGATTCCACTTTTGTGATGGTGAATATGAGATGTCTAAAATAGTCCAATTCATAGAGGCAGAAAGTAGAATAGAGGTTACCAGGGTCTGGTGGAGAAGGGGCAATGGAGACTTATTGCCTCATGTGCACAGAGTTTCTGTTTGGAATGATGAAAAGGTCTTGCAGATAGTGGTGATGATTATACACAATTGTGAATGCAGTTAATACCATGAAATTATATGCTTAAAAGTGGTTAAAATTGTTAACTATTTGTTATGATATTTTACCATTCACACAGAAAAACACAAATGTCACGACCAAAAAGCTTGCTGTAGTGGAGCTGCAATCCAGGAAGAAAAGGTTTTTAATTGAGGGGTAAAAAAGAGGTAAACTTAGGTATCTGTGACCATTATTGGTGCCAAATCAACAAATTAAAGTCTATAGACTATGAATAGGCACTGACATCTCATAACTAAATAAGCTTTTTATATATCAAATTCTGTGTTTCTGAAAATTGGATACGATGGAAAAACTTTTTAAACTACCTTAGTCTACTTTTAAGGATACTTAGGTGGCAATGAGATATTAAAAATATCTACCCAGACTCTCTCTTAAGACTTTCATCATGGTATAGGAGGCCACAAAAGATTGTAATGGTCTATCTTTCTGACATAGTCTAGTGTTTTATAATCAGTTTGTATATTAGTAAATAACAGTTTTTTCTCCATTGTTTAAAGAAATATCCTAATAGTGAAGGGCATGGTAGTTACCAAAGAAGACAGCGTGAGTTCTTTGGAAAATCACTAATGATCACAGCAGGTTGCAAGTTAAATGATGTTGCTTCATCAGTGACACCCACATATTCATGCATATAAAACTTAGACTGTACGTGCAAGGTCACACCCAATTATGTTTTTTTGAAAAGCAAAGCTAGTCAGTTTTAATAACTATCACTACCAATATAACGCATCTGTCTATCACTAAATCCCTCACCCTTACACTTTCTTGCTGTGCCACCTCTCTCCCTCTTTCCTCCCTCCGTCTTTCCTCCTTACCTCTCAGGAAGGAATGTTGGTAGAACGTTCCCTCATATACTGTCAAATAAAACTCATGTCCTTGACTCTGCAGGTGTTCAGAGAGGAAAAGTATCTCTCTGATGCCTATCAGTGTGCCGATGTGATCTGGCAGTATGGATTGCTGAAGAAGGGATATGGGCTGTGCCACGGCGCTGCTGGGAACGCCTACGCCTTTCTCACACTCTACAACCTCACGCAGGATATGAAGTTCCTGTATAGGGCCTGCAAGGTAGGAGTTAGAAGCGCCACATAGAAAGCAGCTCTTCCAAGTTGTAGAACAAGCTCTGTTTCCTCGGTTTGATCCGTTTATTCTTAACACCATGAGTCTATAAATAACAAATACAGTTATTTAAGAAAAACCTTCAAAAGCCTTTCAATTAAATTAGCATTCTTTTAAAGGTACATAACTCTACTCAGCAGCGTTTATGGAAGAAGAAAGGAAAGAGACCAGATGATTATTTGTCTGTCTTCTTTTTTTTTTTGAGTTGGAGTGTTATTCCTCTGTCGCCCAGGCTGGAGCGCAGTGGCACACTCACGGCCAGCCACCCCAGTGACGACGTGCTGGGCTTCGGCCATCCTTCTGCCTCAGCCTTCCAAGTAGCTGGAACTACAGGCGCACGCTACCACGCCCGGCTAATTTTGGATTTTTTGTAGAGACGAGAATCCACTCGCCTCAACCTCCCAAAGTGCTGGGTCTACAGGCTTAGCCACTGAGCCTTTTTTTTTTTTTTTAAGTAGTGAAGGCGGGATTTAAACTCATACTCTAGTCTCACAGAGAGAAAATGCTTTGATATTATTCCAGAATTTCTCCTTGTAGTGATAGTCTTTCCTCCATTCCACTTCTACTATCCACTTTCTCTTTTTCTTTTTTTCATTTTAATTTTAAATATATGGGGTACCATTCAGGATTAGGTTTACAAATGCTTATTCTGTCATTTTTTCTGTAATAAGCCTGGAGATACGTGGCTCAGACAGCTCTGGAAATTCCTCCTATGCTGCGTAGTCTCTTTCAGACCTTCCATTTCTCTGCATTAATCCCCTTGCTCTGATGTGAAGGTAGTTTTTGACTTTTCATAGTAATCCACAGGGACAACCTCTGTTAACTTTTGGTAGTCTCTGGAAGAAATCACCATAGTAATTTAACTTGGTCTCATTTTCAGTTTGCTGAATGGTGTTTGGAGTATGGAGAACATGGATGCAGAACACCGGACACCCCGTTCTCCCTTTTTGAAGGTATTTCTTAATCTTTACTTATTTGCCTGATAATATTGACATCTGCTTTTCTGCTTGGTAATAAGGGTATTGGATTTGAGTTTTATCAAAAAATAATTTTATGGTCATTTCTTCCATTACTTCTTTATTTCCTAATGTGACAAATCAGTATTAAAAATCATTTGGCACATGTACCACCCCAGACCTAATAGCAGTCATATAGGTGACTCCCATTGATGGAGCCAGTCACGTGCTGGGCGTTTTGCAGATGCTGTCATGAATCATCCAGCAGCAACATACAGTCCCTGCTACCCTCATGTCACAGAGAGGAGACCGAGGCTCAGACAGATAAGGGGTCCACAGGGCCATGGTGAGGTCACATGGAAAATGGCAAGACTGTAACTGGAACTTGTCTGGCTCCATTCTGGCTCCTATCTTCCACCTGGATGTAAAGGCTAAGTGCCTCACTGCTGATCACTAATATTGCATGTGTATAAATATTGACGGATCCCCACTTCATCAGTGCCATTAGCATCGTACTGTTGATGATGCCAAAAAATGGAGTCATCGTGTAACATGGAGTCATTTTGTGTAATAACTTTTGCCTCTCTTTTTCTTCAGGAATGGCTGGAACAATATATTTCCTGGCTGACCTGCTAGTCCCCACAAAAGCTAGGTTCCCTGCATTTGAGCTGTAAAAGGAAAGCCTATCTCCTGCTAGTCACCGCATGACCTTTTCTGTATATTCAAACCTGGCTAAGTGCTTCTGTTGCTTTTCAAGGAAACTTGAGTCAAAACTGTGTGCTTGATTTTGTTATATTTTTCAGAGTTTATGTTCAGTTCGGTCCCTTTTTTTAATCATTTACTTTTATGTTTTACTTTTTCCAAGGAAGTCTTTTAACTTGAATTTTACTTTCTTCCTAAAGGGAGGGTGAGTGATAATATGTACAGTATTTTGAGGTCATATATGTATATTTGAGAACTTGGAGAAAATTGTATTTTTATTTAAGTTTATAAATAGAACCATCTGTTACCATTCTAAAAAGTTTAGAAAAGCTATAGATAAAAATAAATACATGACTATTGTTGGACATCTCTTGAGTATTTTTCCTCCAACAAGTGGGCAGGCAGTTTTATGACTTGCTTTTCTCTAGGTGGCTGAATATGAAAGGGACAAAAATATAACTGCATGCTGCCGGGAGAAAAATGTCAAGAGTTGCAAACTGGACTTGGGATGTAAATACTATTTTTTAAAATTCATGTTGCCTATTTGGACTAGAGGTAAACATACTTTCAGATTTGCCTGTTTTTGTCCTGAAGGCATTCAAGCTTCCAAAGCCAACAGTTTAATCAAAAAACTTCTAAAACATGATAGCCATTATAAAAATTCTGAATTGAAGGTTAGTTCAAAATAAGCTATAATAACAGTTTATTGTTTTCTCTAATATAGTTTGTTTTGGAACTGTTTATTTAAATATGCTTGTTTTTCAGTATTCATGTAAGATCAGAAGCTAATTTTCTGTGTGTAAATATGTTCGACAAAGGACTCTAGTCCACTCTGATTGACTGACCTCCTGAACTTTGATTTGTGTTTCTTGCAATATCTATGCTTTAGTGCTGACTGTTTGGTATAAGCCATAAGATATTTTCCTTAATAGTACAGCATTCTACTTCTGTTTAAAAAAGGGGATAGGAAGGGGGAATACTATACTATGTAACCAATAACTTGAACAAGAACACTAAACTTTTGCTAGAAATGCTGTTTGTTTAGGAGATGTCCAGAATTCCCCCTTAGAGCAAATGGATTTCTGCATGTCCTAGGCTTAACAATTTCCATTTCTGAGACCTCAGAATCGGGTGTTCTATGGTAGATGAAGACTCCCTAGTGCTGCAGATTCTGGATAAATGCTTTGACTCTTAGCTCCTCTTCCTCCTCCATCCACTGCTGCCTTTCCCAGGCCTATTTGTCTCTTTATGAGATTTTGGAAAATTTGAAGCTTTAAAAAAAAACAAAACAGGGTCTAAGAATTTAAATGTGCCTATTTTACAGCTCTCTTGGTCACAAAAAAAAATGCTATTTTTCTTGGAACTTTGAGCCCAGTCCCCATTGAGTGTATGCTGGTTCCTGCGGGTAGCAGTCCCCTGTTATTTTCTGTTTAGCACCAAAAATAGCTAATATTATTGGAAATTGACCTTTTAAAGGCCAGTAGGATCTAAAAAGCAGCCCACTGCTCAACTTCTAAGAGAGTGTACTCCTGTGATTTGTGTAAGTCAAGACTTCCTTGTGCCTCTCAGATGTCTGCAGTGCCGCTGCTAAGCTGTGGGCAAGCTGGGTCTTTCTTGTAGCAGTTTCCAATCAGTGATATCAGCATTTACAGTAAGAAGTAAAAGGTGTGCACAGCAAAGCTCATTTGCCTTTGGGCATCCAACTTCAAAGAATAAAGCTCATTTAGTTGGTCGGCCTGGTGACTCAAGCCTGTAATCCCAGCACTTTGAGAGGTCGAGGTGGGAGGATTGCCTGTGCCCACAGGTTCAAGAACAGCCTGGGCAACTTGGCAAGACCTCAACTCTATAGTAAATCATAAAACTAGCTGGGTGTGCTAGCTCACGCTTGTAGTTCCGGCTGCTTGAAAGGCTGAGGCAGAAGGATTGCTGGAACCCAGCCAGTAGACGCTGGCATGGCTGTGAGCGTGCCACTGCCCTCCAGCCTGGGTGATAGAGTGAGACTCCAACTCAAAAAAAAAAAAAACAACTCATTTAGTTTACTTAAATGTCTTACTATATGTGCCTGAACTTTTAGCTAGAGGCCAGAGGAGACTTGATCACAGTGCTTCCTCAAGCATTTTCATTAATTTAACCACCAGGAGACATCAAGGCAGGGAGAAGAACATTTTGACTAAGATTCTTGTTAATATTGGGATTAAACAGTTTAGCTGCTGTCATCCATTAGCAAATTCATCAACACAAACATAATTCAAGTTTGTTTAGCTTTTTAAAGCTGTTAGTAAACTGGCAGGACTTTATGTTTGTGCTCTTGTTTGTTTTATTTTGTGTAAGAGCTAAGAACGTTTTTAGAAGATTTTAAGCTGGGACACAGACTACGAAAAACAGACAATCTCTAACAATATGGTAGTGACGGAAGGAAACTTTGCACTCACTTTCTTAGTTTTAAGAGGAAGGGGCATCATTGTTTTAGTTCTATTTCTGTGACATTTTTCGCTCAGATATTTTTCTTCATGTAAAAAAAACCTTCCCAAAAGTTGCTTCCTGGAAAACTCAATAGCATTTCTTATCGCCATGCAAGACTAGATAATAGACCCTTTAATACTTGCCAAGTGGTGTTCGTTTATCTTGTCATATGTTTCTATTTGTGTAGTAATGAGAACTTGGAAGTAGTTAATTTTTCATCATGTAAAAAAATGTTACCCTTACTGTGGCTGTTTCCATCGATCCCCGTGGACTCTGGTCTCCTTCAAGTTGTGGGTCTTTCATCCTGAGTCATTTGCTTCCTTTCATCTTTAATGTCAGTTCCAAGTATTGGTCATCAAAAGCCTTCATGGTAGGTGGAGTTTTAGGTAAAGGTGGATCTAAGGTCGTTTTCTCTTCTTGTGAACACTTTCCTAAATAACTGATTTTGAAAGACACACCACTTCTGTGTCCTCAGGTTAATTTGTGTCTGATGTGATACCCTGCCTGTTACTAGCTAATTTTGAAGTACAAAATGTCAAGACAGATTATTTACTACTCCTTTGGCTACTGAAACTCATCTATAGTCTTTTCTTACTCCTACTGATTTCTGATTCCATTTCTGCTTCCCCTAAAAAAGTCAGAGCACCCCATTTCTGTATTTTCTGTACTGCTGAGCTGAAGAAGGACTATTTCTTTCTTATAGATATAAAACACACTCTTTGGAATATTCAGAGAACCTACCCCAATGTTATTTTGTCATTAAATGGGGAGGGCTGGGATCATATGTATGTCTATGTTCTGTAAAGGATTTGACTTAACTGGTTCGCAATAAAATTTTATTGGGACTATATATCGTCATGTTCTTTTGTCTGCTTCTTTCTAAACTTGAGAAATATTTTCCTTCAGTGATAAATGATGGCTTTTTTTCTTTTTACACTCATTTTCTAAGATTTGTTCCTGACTTTTTCTTCATTGCTGAGTCAAACAAGATTTGTACTACTGTCTGAAAATAGAGATTTATAAGAGGAAAATATTTTTAAGTCTGATCATTATGGAGTTAGAAGGAATCTACTAGGCTTCAAGCAGAACAGTGTATTAACCATTTCATATATGTGAGAATCTACACTGAGGTTCATAACTCAAGACCTAATTCTAGAAATTGATTTCCCTGCTGACCAATTCAAAAAGGAACTTTGACTAGAGAAGATTAAAGGAGGCATAATTACAAAATTTATATGTAGCAATTGCAAAGGAGTTCAGCTCAGTCACTTGGGATGACTTTGTGCCACTACTTTTCATGACACTGCTAGTTAAGTGTCACTCAGCACAAAAGCGATGTGCCAAATTGCAAAATACTTATTTTCATCTCGAAATTACATTTTGTCACCTGGTACTTATGATTAAAATGTCCTTCATGCCCCTAGTCAATTAATTGAATGACTTACAGTACTGAGGAGAGGTGCAGTTCTTTTTATTTATCTCATTTAAATGAAGTAAAGGTACATATGGTGATAGCAAGTTCTTAGACGGAGGCAATAAGTTGTCATGGAGAGAGTACAGTGCTTTGCAGAGATCACACAGCCTCCAAAATGGAGCTTGGAGACGTCCCACTGGCTCTAAGACTAATTTCTGTTGGTAAGGCCAGCTAGCACTGCTCACTAATTTACCACTCTCTGACTTACCTTCCTACCAGAAGAAAAATCACGACAAGCACAGTCCATTACACCACGGTTGTAATCTCGTGAACCAAGAAAACTTGAAGTCATTTGTCCCTCAAAACTTACCCACAATCGTTTGATTTATTTTTTCCTAGTTTTGCTTTAAGAATGAATGACCTGGCTGGGCTCGGTGGCTCAGCCTGCAATCCCGCACTTTGGGAGGCCGAGGTGAGTGAATTGCCTGAGCCCGCAGGTTCGAGACCTGCCTGGGCAATTTGGTGAGACCTCATCTCTACACTAAATCAAAAAAATTAGCCGGGCGTGGTAGTGCGCGCCTGTAGTTCCAGCTACTTGGAAGACTGAGGTGGAAGGATTGCCGGAGTCCAGCAGGTCGAGGCTGCGGTGGCCAGGAACGGCCACTGCACTCCAGTCTGGGTGACGGAATGAGACTCCAACTCAAAAAAAAAAAAAGAATGAATGACCTTTGCCTTTCTCCTTCCTACGCTCTGAATAGAAGAGAATACTAATTTTTATGCCATTTCTGTTTCCCAAGATAGTTTCCCACTGCGGATACAACGTCATTCAATCTCTCATGTATTCTCTATTCTTATAAGCATTCACTTAAACAGAACAACCTACAAGTCAGTCCCCTGAAAATGAGCTTTCTCATCCTGTTTCCCATCCACACTCACAGTCTTCCTTCTAAAGCTGTGCATGAATTAACAAAGCAAGAGAACACAGGTTTTTTGTTTGTTTTAATCATGGCAAACGTGTTGGCTTTATTGGTCCCATTATGTAGACTGTCCAAACACCATTTTCCATTTGTGTTTGGAAATCCTATGCTAGTGCGTCTGCAGGGACTTCTTTGGCAATTTTGTGAGTAATGGGAGGAAGCAGCAAACACAATAAGCCAGGAGATGAAATGAGGATTGAGAAATGGATCTTAGCAATACCACTGCTCATAGTCAACCAGTTTAATTTCACATTTCTACATGATGTTAACTTTTCATCCCCGTGCAAATTACAACCATGGTGACATTAAATCTGCAATGAATATTTTCTATTACTCGACAAATAAGTGTTAGAGAAAGCATTTGTAAGCTACTCAGTCATTATGAGGGGAAAGGCACGACTCTTGATGAATTCGTTTATAAAGTACTGTCACACGCCTAATTTCTCTGATGGAGTTGGGATATTAAGGAAGGCATTTGTGCCCCCAAAATACCAAGGTGGCTCACTGTGAACTTTGATGGCTAATATTGGTTGTTTTCTCAGGATTCAGCATTCTGAAATGAAAATGCACCCTCTTGCTGATACAATATGAACTGCTGGCACTGCCAATTTATGTGCTATGGGCATGCCATGTTATGAATCCCACCGTGATTAATGCCTTAAAACCACATATCCCTAAAATTCAGTAAACATGTGTTATGTTTGTGTACAAGGTACCTGGCTGGGCATCCTGTGTGCATTAGCTAGATATCCCTGGTCTGACAACTCAGTCTGGTGAAGAAGAGGGTGACTAGACAAGCAATTGCAAGGACATACATTCTAATACCATACTCCTGTTACCCCTCCAACTACTCTTTCCCTTGTTCCATAAATTTCACATACGTTGGGTCTCATGTGGCCAGCAGTTTTTGATTATATTTAGAGATACTGGAGTTTAGTACTCTTGCAGGAAGAAGACAAAAAAAGCCACTCACTCAGTCCAGAAACACCCAGTCTTCTTTCATTTGAATCACTTTGGTGATGAGCAAGGTAGAGGGAAATTTGTAGACAAAAAGTCCCTTGCCACTCCCAAATTACTTCCATTCTGCTGGACAACTTCTCAAAAACTCCCAGCATCACCTTTATTCATAATTTAGCCTCAGTAAGGGTACCTGACCTCAAACCAGGCGACGTGGGGACCAAAGTGAGGCCCAAAACTTTACCTGTACGATGAACATTTGTATGCCTAACCCTGAATTGTATCCCACATCTTTAAAATAAATAAAGAAGTAATTTAGGTTGGCCATTGCCAGGCCATTGCAGCCTTTGTGGCCATGTGCTCTTTGAGCTATGACTGTTGCCATGTTTCCTGGCTTTGGTCCCCTCTCCTACCTTGGGGAGGTGAATCTCGTGAATCCTCGTGAATCTCCTCTCCTCTCTCTCCTCTCTCTCTCTCTCTAATTTACTTTCTAAATAAACTATATTTTCTAACCAAAAAGATAATAATAATAGATTAAGTCCATTTTCTTCAGACATCCTCTGTTAAAATGCAGATTTTTAGAAGAAATAGTTCATTGATCCTGCTGTGTCATCGGTGTATTCATGACCTACGTAGCAATTAACTTGAAGAAAAATAGATCGTGTTGCTAGAATATGCTAGTTACAACATCTACTTAAGATTAGAAAGATGTGTTGATACCTGCTTGCGAAAGACTCTTTAGATGTGTTTATGAAGGTAAACTGTTTCAGTGTCCTATGAAACCACACCAGCATTGGCTTGTGCGAAGGAATGGAAGGGAAAGGAAGAAGTATGTGAGAGTCAAGGAAACGTGTTAAAGAAGCCTTGAAGTCAGGGCTTCTAAACCATCAATGTGTATATAAATTACTTGGGGATCTTGTTAAATTTATTCCGAAATGAAGGTCAGGTATGGCCTAAGATTCTGCATTTCTAACAAATTACCTACCAGATAATGCTCATGGTGGCCACAGAGCCTACTTTGAGCACCATGGGATTAGATGACCCATCATGAATCCCAACTAAGTAGAGAGAAAGTGAAGTCAGGAGTTGTCTGATGCTTTGTAAGAATTGACTGATGTACATTGAAATCAGAAAAGTCACATGCAGTGGTAGCAAGAGCATGAAAGAGCTGGAATGATGGGGATCTGATTTCTGATGTGACAATTCTATATGATGTCAAGGCAGAGCGTATGGTCTTGAGGTGGCCGACATTCTGTACTGGTGATTTCAGCTAGTGAAAGAAAATAAACAGGAATAAATAATGTGTATGTTATTTGAATATAAAAATTGCCAATAATTTGGAATTTTTTCAGTCCCAAGGGTCATAAGCTTTTGGTCACCTTAAACTCATAGGAAAGATATCTATACTAAAGAGTTAACTCACGTCATCTAGAATCATCAAGACTCATGTGGGAAAAATTAGATCTCTCTGCCCCTCCTTTAGATCTCATAAGGAGCCAAGATCAGCCAACCAAGTCTTTAAAGATATGAAACACAAAAGCAGATCAATCACACTCCTCTTTCCAAAACTTTTTCTTAGCATGTTATGAGTAATGTAAACTAGCAGTGTCATTTGTCTTTATTTGCCGTTATCTGCCATTTGCCATGATTCCTATAACAAAATTTCATGAAGCGATGTGGGTCTAGAGTGCTCAGAGGTAATTTATCCAGGGACACGTCAGTGCTTAGTGACAAGTCTGATCCAGGAAGTTTGGAAACCCAATGAGAAATAGGAAAAATATTTCATCAACTTCTAAATTGGAAGCCTGGTACAAATAAATGTAATCATAAATAACCCTATACTCCTGTTCACATAAGCATATTGTCTGGGGGTTTTATACTTAGAATTCATCCAAGTTAGGGTGACATATCATCAATGCATTTTCTGCCACTTCTAACAGTGAATGCCCAGCATGTTTTTGTATGATATCTCACAAGTTCTCACCTGCTCAGTTAATGAGATGCTGGGGATTTACCTTTGCAAGATGGTGAAATAGGAGGTTCCAGCTTGTGTTCCCTCACAGAAGAACTGATTTAACCATATAGGAACTAGAATGCCTTTTTGCGAATTCCAGAGTTGAAGTATCCTAGGCAAGCACAAAACCAAGGACATCTGCTCTGAAATAGATAAGAAGAGCAATTTCATTTCACTCACACCATCACAGCTCAGCATTGTGAGAGAACACCCCAGCTTGTGACTTCACCCTCAGGTGCAAAGAGAATGGTGCATGAGTCTAGCATTCAGGCTGTTTGAGGAACTACCCAAGTGGCTGGTGTCTAGCTCTCCTGATACAGGGTGCTGGCAGGGAGCCAGGATATTCTGGATGCCTGGTGGCCACTGAGGACATGTGAGGGGCAGATTGCTATTGTAAACCCAGAGAACTTGCAGTCCTGCAGACAGACACCGGAGGGAACAAGAGATTACAAGTGCCTTAAAAACAACAAAAACAAACAAACAAAAAAACACACCCCTAAGCGAGGAATTATATGCACAGCCTCAGAGAAAGTGTATCCCTCTCACCCTCCCAAAAAAGGTTTCAGACCACGTTTCCAGAATATTTAGCTGGGTTTATTGGTGATGGTATTCTGCATGAAGTGGCTGTTTTTTCAAATACATGAATCTCAATGCAAAGTTTTAGGTCACATGAAGAAACAAAAAAATATGGCCCCAGTTGAAAAAACAAAAGAAATATCCAGACCCCTAAAGCTATTGAAATTCTTTTTAAGTTAAATGAAATTTTTAACAATAATAATTAAAGTGACAAAAGAAAAAAAAACTGCCAAGCAAGAATATTTAAAATAATATGAATTACCTGACAAGTAATTCAAAATAATTGGCAACAAAATGCATTAAAAATGAGAATGTAAACAAAGAGATAGAAAATATAAAACAAATTTTGGAACTAAAGAATACCGCAACTGAATAGAAAAAATTACCAGAAAGATTCAACAGTAGACGTATCAAGTAGAAGAAGTAATCAGCGAACTCAAAGACATGCCATTTAAAATTATTTAGTCAAAGGAACAACAGAAAGAAAAACATAAAGAAAGCCTAAGGAACGTGCTGGGCACCATCGAGCAGATCAAATTATGTACTATGGGAATTTCAGAAGGATAAGAGAGAAGATGGAGTAGAAAGCTTATTTAAAGATAATGGCTGAAAACTTCCCAAATCTGAGGAAGGAAGTAGACATCCAGATTCAGGAAGCCCAGTGAACTCCAACTAAGAAGAGCCTAAGGAAATCTAATTGAGACACATCCGCAAATGCTCCTCAACTGACCATGGGGTTACATCCTAATAAGCCTGTCTTAAGTTAAATATATTGTAAGTCAAGAATGCATTGAATACACCTATCCTACTGAACAACATAGCTTAGGTTAGCCTACCCTAAACATGCTCAGAACACTTACATGAGCCTATAGTTGGGCAAAATCAAACACAAAGCCTATGTTATAATAAAGAGTTGAATATCTCATAATTTATTAAATACCACGCTGAAAGTGAAAAACAGAATGGTTGAATGCATACACAAAGTACAGTTTCCACTGAATGTGTATCACTTTTGCGCCATCATAAAGTCAAAAAAATCATAAGTTGAATCACAACTGCCTGTAAGCAAATTGTCAAAAGTCAAAGAGAAAGAGAAAATTTTGAAAGCAGCCAGAGAAAAGTGACTTGTCATGGACAAGGGAGCCTCCATTGACGATAAACAGATTTCTCAGCTTATAATACCTTGTAGGCCAGAAGAGAGTGTGATTACATAATCAAAGCACTGAAAACTTACAATTGCAAAGATATGGAATCAACCCAATTTTCTATCAACCAATGAATAGATAAAGAAAATGTTATATACACTTTTTACACACACACAGACACACACCATGGACTTGCCTTAAAAAAAAAAAAAGGATTAATGTCTTTTTTGCAGCAACTTGGATGGAACTGGAGGCCCTTATCCTAAGTGACGTAACTCAGGAGCAGAGCACCAAATACCACATGTTCTCACTTGTAAGTGAGAGCTAAGCAATGGGTCCACAAAGGCATATAGAATGGTACAATGGACATCGGAGACTCAGAAAGGAGGAGGGTGGGATTGGTGAAACACTGTAAGTGGTGAGCATGACCTTCTTTTGCTCTTGCCTTTCCACCTTCCATCATGGGATGATGCCACAAGAAGGCCCCTACCAGGTGCCAAACCGTCAAAATTGGACTTCCAATCTCCAGAACTGTGAGCCAGTACATTTCTGATGATTATAAATTACTCAATTTTAGATATTCTGCTATAACGGCAAAAATGGTTTTCTAGAACAAGAAGTTAAAAGACAAAAGTATAAAAGACCATACATTTAAAAATATGTTAATTGATATATAATATAAAAATGTATTTTGAGACAATAGCAAAGTGTTGAAGGGTGAAAAGTAAAAGACTAGAGTACTTGTATGAGGCCAAGATTAAATTATCAATTTAAAATATGTTTTTGTAACGATGAGATACTTTAACTCCCATGATAACCACAAAGAAAATACCTATAGAAGATTTTTTTTTAATGAGAAAAGAATTAATGCATGTCACTACAAAAACTCATTGAAACAGCAAAAGAGCAAAAGAGGGTCAAGAAGGTTTAAGGGAGACAGAAGACAATTAACAAAATGGCAAGAGTAAGTTTTTCTCTTTCAATAATCACATGTACATGAATTTAACTCTACAATCAAGAGACATAGAGTAGCTTCATAGATTTAAAAAATAAGATCCACTTCTTTGCCAAGAAAACAATGGCTGATGACGCCGGTGCAGCGGGCGGGCCGGGAGGCCGGGGGCCCCGGAATGGGAAGAAAAGGTAGTCTTGGGTCGGGGTTGGGGTTGGGGTCGGGGTCGGGGTTGGGGGCCAGGCCACGGAGCTCGTGGAGGCAAGGCCGAGGACCAGGAGTGGATGCCCGTCCCCAAGCTGGGCCGCCTGGTCAAGGAAATGAAGATCTAGTCGCTGGAGGAAAGCTACCTCTTCTTCCTGTCCATCACGCCGTCTGAGATCATCGACTTCTTCCTTGGCGTGCCTCTGAAGGATGAGGTTTGGAAGATCACGCCGGTGCAGAAGCAGAACCAGGTTCAAGGCATGTGTTGCCATGGGGGACCACGATGGCCACATGGGTCTGGATGTTAAGTGCTCCAAGGAAGTATCCACTGCCCTCCGAGGGGCCATCATCCTGGCCAAGCTGTCCATCGTCCCTGTGCGGAGAGGCTACTGGGGGATCAAGATCGACAAGCCCCACACCGTACCTTGCAAGGTGCTCGGCCGCTGTGGCCCAGTGCCGGTGCGCCTTATCCCTATCCCCCGGGGGCACTGGCATCGTCTTGGCCCCCGTGTCCAAGAAGCTGATGGCTGGCATCGATGACTGCCACACCTCGGCCAGGGACTGCCCTGACACCCTGGGCAACTTCGCCAAGGCCACCTTTGAAGCCGTCGCTGGACCTATAGTTGCTTGACCCCTGACCTCTGGAAAGAGATTGTATTCGCCAAGCCTCCCTGTCAGGAATTCACCGACCATCGCTTCAAGACCCACACCAGAGTCTCTGTGCAGAGACTCCACCGGTGGCAACAACATAGGGTTTTCGTACAAAAATATAAAGTGAACCAAGCCCGTCAAAAACAAAAACAAACAACAACAAAAAGCTAGATCCAACTGTATGTCCATGAGAGATTCATTTTAGATTTAAGGACGTGCACAGGTTGAAAGTGAAGAAACAGAAAAAGATATTTTATGCAAATAGTAACCAAAAGAGAGTAGGAGTGGCCATACATATATCAGACAAAATAGATTGTAAGAAAAAAACTGTCAAAAGAGAAAAAATACATCTTGTAATGAAAACAAAGGGTCAATTTGCCAGGAATATAAGTAATAGATATGCCTGCACCCAACATCAAAGCACTCAGATATATGAAGCAACATTGGTAGAACTAAAAGGAGAAATAGACAGCAACACAGTAATAGTGGAGATTTTAATACCCTACTTTCAACAAAGGAGAGAACATCTAGACAAAATATCAATAAGAAAACAGAAGACCATTAGTCATTTTCTTGTGGTAATACGTTGGATGATCAAGGTCGCTCCCCTGTAGTTTCTGCTGGTCTTGCCCAGGGTCACCGTCACTGTCTGTTCTGGATGTCACTCTGTCACATCACTAGATGAAACTTACCAAAGGTCCCTG
>CAUYQG010095235.1:0-27610 GCA_963574415.1 Tarsius wallacei
GTGGTAGCGCGCGCCTGTAGTTCCAGCTACTTGGAAGGCTGAGGCGGAAGGATCGCCGGAGCCCAGCAGGTCGAGGCTGCGGTGGCTGGGAGCGGCCACTGCACTCCAGTCTGGGCAACAGAGTGAGACTCCAACTCAAAAAAAATAAAAACAACAACAACAACAACAACAACAAACAGACACATAGACCAATGAAACAGAATACAGAACCTAGAAACAAATCCTTGCATTTACAGTCAATTAGTCTTCAACAAAGCCACCAAGAATATACAGTGGTGTAAGAACAGTCTCTTCAACAAATGGTGCTGGAAAAACTGAATAACTATGTGCAAAAGAGGGAAGCTAGACCTCTATCTCTCAGCACACCCCAAAATAAAATGATCATGAATTAAAGACTTAAAGCTAGGACCTAAAACAAAAACTACTAAAAGAAAACATTGAGGAAATGCTCCAGGACATTGTTCTAAGTGAAGACTTTTTGGTGTAAGATGCCAAAAGCATAGAAAACCAAAGCAATATTAGATAAACGGGATCATTTTAAGCTTTAAAAAACTTCTATACTGAAAAAAAAAATCAACAAATTAAGGATGCAACATGTTGAATGAGAGAAACATTAGCAAACGAGTCTGCTAAGATATCAATAACCATAACAGATAAAGGACTTCAAACAACTCAATACAAAATAAATTCAAAAAGTATTTAAAATGAGCAAAAGATTTAAATAGGTATTTCTCAAAAGAAGGCATCCAAATGGCCAACAGGTATAGGAAAAAATGCTCAACATCACTAACCATCAGAGAAATGCAAATCAAAACTACAATGAAATATCTCACTCAAGTTAATATGACTTTTATATTAAAAAAAAGACAGGCAATAACTAATGCTGATGAGGATGCAGAGAAAGAGGAAGTCCTTGTACATTGTTGGCGAGAACATAAATTAGTACAATCACTATGGAGAACAGCATGGAGATTCTAAAAAAATAAAACAAAAACCAAACCAAACAAAAAACCCTAAAACTAAAACTAGATTTACCATATGATCCAGCAGTTTCACTACTGAGTATATATCACAAAGAAAAGAAATCAATACATCAAAAAAGGCATCTACATTCCCATGTTTACTGTAGTATTATTCACAGTAACCCAAATATGGAATCAACCACCCCAAATTTTTAAAATAATTTTTATTTTAAAGAAGTGAATTGTCAGCAAAAATGCAAAATTATTCAGCCATAATAAAGAATAAAATGTTGTCACTTGCAGTAACTTGGATGGAACTGGAGGTTATTAAGTGAAATAGCCCAAGAACAAGAAGAAAAATAGTGCATGGTCTCACTCATATATGGGAGCTAAAAAAGTGGATCACATGAAGATAAGAGTAGATTGTTAGTTGACAGAACCTGGGAAGGTGCAGAGGAAATGGAAAAATCAAAGAAATTCTTAATGAAACAAAATATGCTTTGATAGAAGAAATAAGACCTAATGTTAGATAGATCAGTAGGGTGACCATAATTTTCAAGTCTAGTATATTTCAAAGTAGCTAGAAGAGAAGAAGTCAAATATGTATAGCATAAAGAAAACATAAATAGCTAAGGCGATGGATGTTGAAGTTCCTTATTTGATCTTTACAAATTATGTGAATGTATTAAATTATCACATGTACCCCCAAAGATATATCCATGTATAATGCATCAGTAATAAAAAATAGGGACTGAAATTTAAAAACAGATACATGTCTGCTTCAAACATCCTATTTTAGCCTACAACATACAAATGTGTATTTGACAGTTTTTGTGCAGGCTTTATTTCTCCACTGATTGGTATTAACATCACTTTTTTGCATAATCATATCAATAATGCACCATCTACATTTTGCAGTCATAAGATCTTTATTTTTTTTTTATTTTTTTGAGCTCCCAGCCACTGCAGCCTTGACCTGCTGGGCTCCAGTGATCCTTTCGCCTCGGCCTTCCGGAACTACAGGCACATGCTACCACGCCTGGCTAGTTTTTGATTTATTGTAGAGACAAGGTCTCTCCAAGTTGCGGGGCGGTTCTCAAACCCGTGGGCCCAGGTAATCCACTTTCCTCAAGCTCCCAAAGTGCTGAGATTACAGGCTGAGCCACGGAGCCTGGTCATAAGATCTTTAAAGCGAAGCAAATATCTAAAGGTATTTTTAAATTATTCTTTGCCTATTATTCTGTGTAATTAACATTTTCTTCCTAATTTTTATATCATTTTTCCAAGTCTATTTTAAAAGGCTATTATTATGGTAGCTCAACTTCTTAAGTTCTTGCAAAACACTTAACTTGCTTTTTATAGAAATAACTATTTTTATGATCATGTTTAATCAGTCTATACCCCATTTGATGAAATTATGTAATTAAATTGCTAGTTCAAACATGCATAAAGAGTGAATATATCAAACAGCGAGAAAAGAAACACAGAGGCACTAATCAGCATTTTGCTAAGACATGCAGAGAAATTTAATGCAGTGAAATGGTTAAAGAAGGTCAGTTAGAGAAAATTCTACCATATACCCTTCACTTGTATTAGTTTAAGTAATATCCATGGTGCTAGGAAGTCAAATATGACTAATAAAGGTAGACGTAGAAATAGGCAGTGGTTCTGATTTGGGCTCCAAATTCAACCTCGATTTGAATTTTTGCTCCCCTTTTACTATCTGTATGATTTTCATAAATTACTTAATGTTTTTGTATCTTTTTCTCATTTATAAAATTGTGTAAAATTATAACTTTGATTCTTGTGGGGATTAGACTAGTTGATCACAAGTAAAATGCATAGAACAGTGTTTGGCACATTGTCAGAGATAAAAAAAAATGTTAGGTTAAGGAAACTGTTAGTTTAGTTAAAGTAAAAAAAAAAGAAAGTTAGCTTAGAATGTATGTTCAAATGGGGAATTTAATAAGTAGTGAGACTATTCACTGTTTTTTAACTTTATCACTAGGTTATGTCATTCAGTAAGACACAGTGGGATAGTCTAAAACATTGACCAAGAAGAGGAAGGGAATTTGCTTACTTGTAATTTTCAGTGCTAAGTCATACAGACAAAGCATGTGATTTTCATGTGTTGCCCTTGAACATTGGCAGCCTTGATTAGCAGGGAGAAGACGAACTATCAACTTCTGTTGGGTGGAAATACTGTTCTGTGTGGTAGGCAGCTGTTCCCAACTGCCTACCCTAAGAAATAGACGAAATGTGTCCTCATACACTGACAGGTCTAACCGTGCCATATCCAGGGTTATCCGTGACCCTAGTCATTCTGTGGTTACTATTGATTGAGATAAACAACTGACCCATTTGGGTTAATTAGTTCTTTCTCCCAAGCATTTGAAACTGGAATTGAAAGACAGCTTATAGTCAGTTTCTGTTGGTATCCAAATCAGGAAGATATGATGTAAACTGGTGAGTTATAAAACAACTACATTCTACCACTTAATATGGAGGAGGAGGGAATGGCAGTGCCTAAGAATTAATGAAATGCCCATACATAGAAATATATAATAATATATTCTTGAAAGAGGGAGAAAGACTGCTTTGTTTTCTGATTGTTTTCCAAGTCCCAGTCAAGTCTTTTGACAGGCTACTGCACTTATCACTCTTTTTAAAATTAATTATAACCAAGTCTCCCTTTTTTTCTACTGCTATTTTGAATGAGTTTTTGTCATTATCAATGAAAAGAACTTTAACCAAGAACTATCCATTGTTTTACATAGAGGAGGTGATTATGTTAATAACTCCCAGTGGTAAGGCCTCCTTAACCGAATAAGATAGAGAAGCAATTATGTGTATAATTTCAACAACAGCAAAACAAAGCTCAATTATTTTGACCAGAAGTAAAAAGACAAAGAGAGGACAAACTACTTCCTCTAAGTTTAATTAACTAGGCTATTGCCTACACAACACAGTTCATTTTCCCAAGGGGTTCCAGTTCATAAACATCTCGAATCAAAAGTCCTCAGATGCATTGGAAAGTAGATTCAGTATTTCAAAAATATATTAGCCGGGCTCGGTAGCTCAGCCTGTAATCCTGCGCCTTTGGGAGGCTGAGGTGAGTGGATTGCCAGAGCCCGTGGGTTCGAGACCCGCCTGGGCAGGCGAAACCTCATCTCTACAATAAATCAAAAAAATCAGCCGGGCGTGGTAGCGCGCGCCTGTAGTTCCAGCTACTTGAAAGGCTGAGGCGGAAGGATCGCCGGAGCCCAGCAGGTCGAGGCTGCGGTGGCGGGATCGGCCACTGCACCCCAGTCTGGGCGACACATTGACACACCAACAAAAAAAAAAAAAAAAAAAAAAAGATCGTTCCTGGCTGAAACCTAGAGTTTCTGAACAAATTCCTCAGGTAAGGTGGGAGATTGAGTATTAGTGGGCTGGTCAAGGAAGCAACGGAAGTAACAGAAATGCACAAACCACGTATTATCACTTACAGATAAAAGGATTTACTAAAGAGTATACTTCTGGAGAGCTGATTATGGCAGAGGTTTCCTGAGTTCTGCCGCAGGTACACACTGGCAAGAGCACAATTGCCTTTTTTTTTTAAAGTTGGTCTAACTCTGTTGCCCAGGATGGAGTGCAGTGGCATGCTCACTGCTACCACAGCCTTGACCTGCTGGGTTCAGGCAATCCTTTCGCCTCAGCCTTCCAAGAGATTGGAACTACAGGCATGCGCCACCACACCTGGCTAATTTTTTGATTTATTGTTGAGATGAGGGCTTGCCAAGTTTCCCAGGCTGGTCTCGAACCCCTGAGCTCAGGCAGTCCTCTAGCCTCAGCCTTCCAAAGTGCTGGGATTTCAGGTGTGAGCCACCAATTGTTTTCTTTTAGGAGGAGGATGCTGCATAATGATTCTCCTAACTCTCAAGCTATTTCACCAGGGATATGTACATTTCTAGTAGATAAAAATGTGAACACTTCCCAGCTGGGCATGAGGGAGAGATTTCTTCTGGTGCTGCCAGTTTCCCATAATTCTGCTTATTCTCAAACTTAATTTATACCCACACTTCAGCTTACCTGTAGGTGAGCTTAACCATATTGCTTTGATTCATCTTGTCACAGTCTCAGCAAGTACATAGTGTGGATTCAGTAATGGATATAGATTTTTATTTCCACTCTTAAAACTTCCTTTTTATTTACATTTAATAAAATGCATCTATTTGAAGTATAGAGCTTTGACAAATGTATACACCTATGTAACCACCATCACCATCAAGATATAGAACATTTTTATTACCCAGAAATGTTCCCTCATGCCACATTGCAGTCACCCATGTCTATCAGCCACAGCCCCAGGCAACCACTGATCTGTGCTGTCATTAAAGATTGGTTTTGCTTGTTTTAGAAATTCATATAAATGGAATAATACAGTGTACATGTCTTCTTTTGATCATCAAAATGTTTTTGGAGTTGATTCATGCAATTGCATGTAATGATAACGATATTCCTTTTTATCGCTCAGTAGTAGTTCATTGACTGGATGTATCATTATTTGATTATCTCGTCACATATTGATGGATAGTTGGGCTGTTTTACAGTTTTGTGGCTATTATGAATAAATCTGATATGGTTGTCATTTCAGGATAGACATAAAATTTCATTACTGTTGAGTCATGGCAGATGCATGTTTGACTTCATAAGAATCTGGCTGGGTACAGTGGTTCACACCTATAATTCCAGCACTTTGGGAAGCGAGGCGGAAAGATTGAGTCCAGGAGTTCAAGACTAGCCTGGGCAATATAGTGAGACCTTGTCTCCAAAAAAGTAAAAAAAAGTGCCTGCCAAACTGCTTTACAAAGTACTTGCACCATCTTACTTTTCCATTAGCATTTGCATGAGATTTCCACTTGTTCTAGTCTTTTTACTTTTGGCCATTCAAATGGCTTTGAAATGGTATCTAAATGTTTATTTAAGTTTGCATTTTCCCATTGACTTATGTAGTTGTGCTTTTTAAAAAAAAAGTTTTCAAGCAAGTTTATTTAGAAAGTAAATTAGAGAGCGAGAGAGCGAGAGCGAGAAGATTCACCTCTCCAAGGTAGGGAAGGGGTTCAAAGCCAAGAAACATGACGGCCATAGCTCAAAGAGCCACATGGACACACCAGAGTTTAACAGAGCAACAGCCAGTTGTGCATTTAAAAAAATATGTTTAGTGGCTATTGTATTTTTTACAAACAAGTGTCTATTTACATCTTTCCCCATTTTTTTTTTTTCTTGGGTAGGAGTCTCACTTTGTTACCCAGGCTGGAGTACAGTGGTATGCTCATGGCCACTGCAGCCTCCACCTGCTGGGCTCAGGCGATCCTTCCGCCTCAGCTTTCCAAGTAACTGAAACTACAGGCGCACGCCACCATACCCAGCTAATTTTTTGATTTATTGTAGAGACGGGGGTCTCACCAATTTGCCCAGGCTGGACTCCTAGACTCAGGCAATCCTCTCACTTCGGCCTCCCAAAGTGCTGGGATTACAGGCTTGGGCCACCGTACCCAGCCTCACAATTTCTTAAATGAGTTTTTGTCTTCTTTTTACAAATCCTTTTCCATATATATATATATATATATATATATATATATATACACATATATATATATGTTACATATATAAATAACATTATGATCTATGTCTGTATTTTTAATTAAAAAATTGATATAATTTAGCACTTTTGAGTTTTTGAAAAGTTTTCTCCTTTTAGATTTTTTTTTACATTTTGATCAGTTATCTATTTGGAGTTAATTTTGTATATGATCTAAGTAAAGGCCAGAGTTCATTTATTCATATGCATATCTAGATATTCCATACCATTTGTTGAAAAGACTTTTATCCCAATTTAATTACTTTGGCACTTTTTCAAAAATTAATTGATCATATGTGTGTTTATTTCTGGACTCTTCTACTGGATCTACATAGCTACCTTTACACCAATCCTACACTGTATTGATTATTGTAGCATTATAGTGAGTCTTCAGATCAGGTAACATAAGTCATCCAGCCTAGTTCATCTTTTCAAAATGATTGGGGCTGTTACAGATTCTTTACATCTTTATGTATATTTTACAATCAACTTTCAGATTTCCAGTGAAAAATCCTCCTAGGGTTTTGTATTGTAAATGAGAGTGGTTTTTTTATTGTAAAATGTATAACATAAAGTTTGCTATTTTAGTTGTTTTTAAGCATACAATTCAGTGGCATTAGTTACATTTGCATTGTCATGTAAATATCACCACTATTTCCAAAATTTTTCATCACTGCAAACAGAAACTCTTTACCTATTAAGCAATAACTCCTCATTATCTCCAGTCCCTAGTGATTTCTGATCAACTTTGTCTCTGTGAATTAGCTTATTCCAGAGAAATTTGTTTATTTTGGGCACTAAAATTTTATATAACTGGAACCATATATTATTTTCCCTCTGCATCTAGCTTATTTAACTTAGAATATTGTTTTCAAGGTTCATTCATGTGGTAGCATATTTCAGAGCTCCATTCCTTTTTATGACTGAATAATATTCCATTGTATATAATACTACATTTTATTTACCCATTCATCTGTTGATTACCCCTTGGGTTGTTTCCAACTTTTGACTATTGAGAATAATGCTGCAATGATGGAAGTATCTCTTTAGTCTCTGTTTTCTATTATTTTGTATATATACCTAGGACTGGAATTCCTGGGTTTTATGGGCCTCCTGGAATTCAAACTGAGATCATACTGAATTTATAGAACAATATGAAGTGAATTGAGATCTTAATTCGTAATCTTGACTCTTCTGGTCCATGAACATCATATACCTCTGTCTTAGTCGGCTTGGGCTGCCATAACAAAATACCATAGACTGTGTGGATGAAACAAAAATTTATTTTCTGGAAATAAAAAACTGAAAATTTACAGTTCTAGATTCTAGGAAGTCCAAGATCAAGGTGCTGGCAAAGTAAGTTTTGTTTTGAAACCTCTTTTCATGACTTATAAGTGACCCAATCTCACTGTGTGCTCACTTAACATCTTTTTTGTGTACACACAGAAAGAGAGGTTGCAAGCTCTCTGGTGTTCCTTCTTATTTCCATTAATTCCATCATGAGAGCCCCTTCCTCATGACCTCATCTACATCTCGTTACCGCTTAAAGTGTCCATCTCTAACTGTCACATTGAGAGTTAGGGCATCAACAAATGAACTGAAGCAAGGAGAGGGACACAATTGCTCTGTAGCAGTGTCTTTACCTAAGTCTCATTTAACTTTTCTTGGTAATAATTTTTATAGTTTTTAGTGTAGTGCCTGCACACACATTTTATTAAATTTATTCCTTAGTATTTTATGCTTTTTAATGCTATTGTATATTTTGTTTTATTTCCAATTGCTTGTTGTTAATATATAGAAATACAAATTATTTTTGTCTATTGATCTTGTACCCTACAACCTCACTCAATTAATTTATTAGATCTAGTGGTTTTTTTAAATAGATGTTTAAGATTTTCTACATATCTGTGAATAAAGATAATTTTACTTCCTTTCCTATCTGTATGCCTTATATGTTCTTTTTCCCCTGTGCTTGATTGCACTGGCTGGGATGTCCAGTATAACGTTCAGTAGAAATGAAGAAAGTCGACAGCCTTGCCACATCCCCACAAGAATGAGCTATGGGACATTGTATTTGCATCTTTATATTCGTAACTAAACAAGGCAATATGATCAGCTTATTGGCTACAGTACTGTCTCTTACTCAGATTCTGTAATCACTGGTTATGGTAGCTTTAGGCACTTTAACTCTGTTTCAATTAGAGAAGTTCTTATTTATCTATTTTATATATTGAGCTGCTGCATAATTTTTTTCCAAGTTCTATAGCTGAAAATCATTTAAAAATTACTGGTGTAATGTCATGCTATTGACTTTTATTGAAGTTCAAAGCAGCCACTGAACCTCACTGATGAAACCACTGTGTATTATGAAACTTAATTTTTCTTGAAGAAGGGCCATGAGATAAATTCCTACTGAAATTTAGTACCGAAATTATACTTAGTATTAGCATATAAAAGTATTGCAGACTTTATAAAATAATGAGAATTGCTTAATCAACTCTTAACCAACTTTCCACTTAGTCTAGTGGAAGCTCAGAGTTAAATGTTTTTCATAATCATGACCATGATGATTTTTGTATTTGCATCCTCTTTTCCAGTGTTTTAGTGTGTTTTGATTTATTTTAACAAGCTTAATCTATTTATTTCTTTTGTTGTAAGTCTTTTAAAAAGGATTTGGAAGTATAAATTATAATCTCTTTTTGAATTAATAAAAAAGCTATTTTATAAAAGGGCCTACCTTTTAAATATTTAATTGGTATAAATATCTACCTTTAAGAGGCTTAATGGAAAGCTATAAATGGAAAGTCTCTAGGCTTGAGAACACAGTCTTTTACTGGCCTTGTAAGATAAGCTTCTAAAATGAAACGATTGGAGTGATGAGCTTGTTGAAGTGAAACTAAAATGCTTCTGACTAAAACAAAACAAAAAAACAGAGATCTGCTGTTGCCTTTAATGATCTGAGGGAAATGCCTGAATATTCTGAAACTAATCTAATAAATGAAACGCTAAAGATTCACAATATCTCAGGTTTCTCAGTGTAGTGGTAACAGAAAATCGTGGGGTTACTGCCAACTATTTTAAGTCTATCCTTGTTCTGGAGAAATTGTTTTTTTTTTATGACAATAAGAATAATATAACAATGTAAATAAATTATATAGTAATTATTAGTTGATGTTTGTAATACTTTTGTAATCACATATTTCATTGCTAATTGTGAATTATCTTGACCTAAACCATATATATAATGAGAATTATTTTATAAAGCATTAACTTCTTTACCACTCTGTTTAATTTTTATATGGCATTATTTGGGGAAAAAGAAGCAATATTTACTTGAAAAACATTTTTAAATATTTGTATCTTAGTATTTAAGTGTGCCTTTAATATTTGACAGTAATATTATATGCCAAATTCAATACCGGGTCCTTTAAGTGCATTATCTCATATTTCTCAAAATTCGGTGGTAACAATTGCACTTATACCCACTTAACAGATGAGAAACTGAAGCTTAGAGTAATTTAATAACTTGCCCAGTCACATGGTTAGTAAAAGGCAGAACCAGGATTTAAACCATGACTGTCTTAACCAGCATCTCAGCTGGAAGGCGTTTGTCTGTAACTAACAGTAACTTAAACACTTACACGGGAAGTCTTTTATTCTTGCATATAGCTATCTGAAAATAGGGGATTGTTTGCATTGGTTTAGTTGTTCAATAATCCTATTTAGTGTTCTGTTCCACTGTCCCCAGTGTGCTAGCTTTTCATTTGCATGCCTTTTGCTTCATGGTTATGAAATACACAACGCAGGCCCAGACACTGATGGGAAGAAGGAGGAAGTGGCATTGCTGGTCGCATTTCTCTCTCCCTCTCTTTTTAAAAAAATCAATTAGTCACAAAGTCTTTTCAAGAAACCCTCTGCAGGGTTTTGCTTATATTTCATCAGCCAGAAGTGTGTCACAGGACCACTCCTGGCTGCGAGAGGCAGAAGAAGGTGGCTGGGGTCTGAGATTGACTCTTTGGTTGACCAAGCAGCAGTGAAGATTACATAATGCTGATGCTGTCAGATTAGCACTAGTGGAATTTATGTATAAAATTTAAAGGCGGTGACTGAGATGGAGAGAGTAAAGGAGAATCTTTTACTTCTCTTGGAAGCTTTAATCCAATTTTCCAGCAGAGGGCTTTGAGGTGCCCTTCTCTGCCTTCCTGCTCCCCATTTTTGCAGTACTACATTATCTTTCCTGAACATGCCCCTGGAGTGGATGCAGTGGTGTGTGCCAGGGTGTAAGGATGACAGGAAAGAGGGACAGGAACCTGACTCCTGTCCTAGCTTAGGGTTTAATGGGAGACAAGGCAAACATGTAGTCGAAAGGGTACAGGATGGAGGTATTGGAGATGCAGATTTCAGCTTATTATCAAAGTTATAAGAAGGAGATGAGCTTGAATAATCATGCATTGCTAATAGAATTTAAGCTGGTAAAGTTTGAAGCAGAGTTATCATTTGTTATCTTGTTAGCATTTAACTTAATCATCAGAGCTAATCCAAAAGATAACAAAAAGGAACAAAAACAAAAACCAAACACATGAAAAATAGAATCCATGAAAAAAGGTTAAGAGAATTTAGCAAATCTAACTGAAATTAATAGCTGTTAGTAAAGTTTTGGCTTGTTTTGGGGTTAATTCATATAGTTAGGTTGAAATTTTGGGGCCCTAAGAGCTAAAATAGAATTTCTGCATTTAAGAAGGTTAATATTGTAAGAGTGATGACCAAATGGCCATCTTCATGTCTGATACCTTTGGAAATTTTCATAGATGGGATATAGTTTCATGCATTTGGGAGAAGCTTGGTGGTGCCATTCGTTCATTGAAACAATCATATATTCATGCTCAGTCTGTGCCAGGAAATACATCAAGCCCCAGGGCTATAGAAGCCATGGTTCTTAGCCTCAGGAGCTTGTGATCTAGGAGGGAGTGGGTCATCCAGTGGCCGTTTGGTTCTCTCATTTTATGGACCTACTGGCCCTACCTAAATGACAAAGTCAGTTTGACTGTTTTGGGTGACCCAGCTGGTCAAATTAGGCATCAATGAAAAAATAAATTGTTAAGAACACTCGAACTATATGTGTATAACTTGTATGTTCCTGATATCCATAAAATACAGAAGTTTATGTCAACTAAAATTGTTCTTCCTTACTGTATATGCCAAGAACTCACCACGTAATGCTGTTGAATTTAACGAAAATCTGGAAATTACTAACCCAATGAAAAAAATATGACTTCGTTGGCAGAAAAATGATTTATACAAGAACACCCAACAGAGTACCTAGCACATAATAGGCACATAATTAACAATTTGACATATGAATGCTGCTGAATGAAAGCAAATGAATCACCATTTCTCTGTGGAACATTCTCCAAGAATTACTAGGACTTTTATAACTAAATTCTTTCACTTATAAATATAGGAGACATTTTAGTAAAGTTACAGTTTGTGTTGGTTAATAAGTCTAGTTAGGTTCAAATTGTACATTAAGAGCTTCTATAGAAATTTTACTGGCAGCGCTTAAAGTGATACATGAAAGGTTTCTCATGGTATGTCTTAAGTCCTGCATTAAACTGACAAGTTGTTTTGATGTCCTTTGCACACAATGATGTACATCATTTCTTATGGAGAGCAACGTGCTTGCTGGCAGTTGTTTGCTTCCTGCAAAGTTTGGATGGAAGCATTTTGTTACAGTAGCTTGGGATGTATTCCTTGACTTTCAGCTTGAAATACTTAGTCCAGGTGTTTTGGCATTTCTTTAAAAAAGGCGTTGTAGTGTCTTTAAGTTTGAAAACTCTCAAAAGTTGCAAGCTTTATGTCAAGATGGGGGGGGGGGGTCCATTCATTAATGTGTTTTTCCACAGTTTCATTTTCTTTAAATCACAAGATTATTTCTATATACTTGCTAAGTTTAAAATTGGAATGGATAAAGAGAAGCCATCTATTCATTATAGGTGTTGTAATTTGATAGGAAATCTAACTCTTTGGCTGCTGAATGATTTATAATCATGCTTTATGCTTCAGGTACACATGTGGGAGACACAATGGTGAGCAAGATTTGCTCCCTGCCCTTACATAACTTAACAGTGCATATGTGAAAATTGTGGCAGGTGCTGTTAAAGAAAGCACAGAGTTTGGTGGATGCTCAGTGGGATGAGCCAATGGGATGAGTGTCTAGGGGACTGTGGGTGTCTGTGTGGGAGCAGTACGAAGGTATTATAGATCTCAAAAGGCAAAGTTTTTTTTATAAGATTAAGAGCTATAATACCATTATACTAAATATAAAAACAAATTTGAATATTGAGAGGTAGCCTAAAAGAGCACTGAAAAGCTCAGACTCTGCAGCCGGACTTACAGGTTCAAATTCTGACTTTACAGTTTATTAATTCTAGAACTGTGGGTAAGACACTTAACCTGTTTTATGCTGTGTTTTCTCACTTATAAAATGGGGTAATGATACTACCTAACTCAGAAAGTTGTTACGAGGATGGAATATGTATAAAAGACTTAGACAATGCCTGCTATGGCAAATGCTATATCAGTGTTTGTTAAATAAATATTGTCATACAAATACAGAACTATTTAAACACAATTAAACATTTGTGTGTTATCTGTGATATGACTTATATAGCTTCTATACTTTTCTAAGTCAATGAAGATAATGCCAGTGGCTTGAAGCTCCTGTAAAATGGCATTGGAATATGGATTAAATATTGATTGACTGTGACCTAATCTCATTTACTGAGGGGAAATTGTTTATTTATATTGATGTATATGGAGATATATACATATATATATATATAGTTGTTTTTTTTTTTTGAGTTGGAGTCTCACTTTGTCAACAGGCTGGAGTGCAGTGGCATGCTCATGGCCACTGCAACCTTGACCTGCTGGGTTCAGGCAATTCTTCTGCCTCAGCCTTCCAAGAAGCTGGAACTACAGGTGTGTGTCACCATGCCTATCTAATTTTTTTGATTTATTGTAGAGAGGAGGTCTTGCCAAGTTGCCCAGGCTGGCCTTGAACCCATGGCCTCAGGCAATCCTCTCACCTTGGCCTCCCAAAGTGCTGGGATTATAGACGTGACCCACTGTGCCTGGCCCAAATATGGATATTTTATATGTATATATTAATATTAATAATTTGGGACATTTTCTAGGGGATCTGAGTAACATATGAAAGTGTATAGCTCTCAGAGTCTATACATTTATAATAATAGAAACAAATTATTATGAGGAAAAGTAAAGATAATTTGGGCTTCAGTAACTTTAAGCATCAGCTACCTTCTGCAGTTATATTTAGGATGTACTATAACCACAAGAATTAATTCAACTGCAATAAAATATGACATCATGATCACAAGAACTTCCTTTCCCTTGATTACTAAAACAGGTTATAATAATAATACAAGGGACTTCTTTTCTACATTTAATACTCTTGAAAAAGAAATCAGATATTTTTGAAGAGGTGACTGGAACATTTTAACAAAGACTGTTTCAGTAGTTCTACTTCAGTACTGCTATGGTTTAAAAATCCCCTTCAAAATTTAGGTTGAAATTTAGTCCCTGATTTGGCAGTATTGAGAGGTAGGGCTTTTAAGAGGTGATTGAGGGATCTGCCCTCGTGAATTGATTAATTCACTCATGGATGAATAGGTAAATGAGTTAATGGATTAATGAGTTATCATGGGAAGGGAACTGGGGGCTTTATCAGAAGAGGAAGAGACCTGAAATTGCAAGCTCAGCCTTCTTGCCATTGGATACCCTCAAAACTCTGCATTGAGTGGCCACCAGCAAGAAGGCTCTTGCCAGATGAGGCCCCTTGACCTTGGACTTCTCAGCCCCCATAACTGTAAGAAATAAACTCCTTGTCTTATACATTACCCAGTTTCAGGTATTCTGTTATAGGTAACAGAAAATGGACTGAGACAATTACTAATAAACTCAAGTTGTAGTTTTGTTCTTCAGATCTTTGACACATATAAGAGAAAAATATTTAGTCTTAGGTCACAATAAATTAATGAGTTTTCTTTTTATTTTTTTATTATTCTGGCCAGTGGTAAAAGTACTAATGATAACCAAATCCTCTGGTCAAGGACTGAGATGATTCCAGTTTGTGCATGTCAATCTGAAAGTTGCTGACAGGAAATCATTCTGTGATTAATTTGAGCTTTTGAGTATGGGACCCTATGGAAAAAGACATAGTGTGGGCTATGTGTGGGTGGCAAGGAATTGGGGAGGGTTTGTAAAATTGGACAAAATATGCTTAACTAGTTTGCTTGTGCTTCTTAAAATTCCCATTGTGTCAATGAACGCAGTAAATTATCTCTAAAAGCTTCCCTTCTACTGTGTGTGTGTGTGTGTGTGTGTGTGTGTGTGTCTCAGAAGAAAGAGTTGGTAGAAACTTTGGGAGGAAGGTTTTGACTAGATAAAATAAGGAGACATACAAAAGTATATAATGTTACATGAGTCAAGAGATGCATCATTCTGAAAAAATTAAAATCACTTTCAGATACTCAAATATGTTATAATTCTTGCTCCTAGATGAAATGGTACTTTAATAACATAATTATTGAATTCTAGGGTTGTCTTTTCAAAACAATAAGTTCATGAAAAACAAACTGGATTCCATAGGGAGCCATAGTGGATTCTTGGGTAGGGCAATGATGGGATTAAAAAAATTAATACAATATTTGTTTGTCTTCCCTCTGTCAAACTTTGAGCCAACCACTTTCCCCAGGATGCTTGGAGAAGTATAGGGAAAGGAAAATAGAGGGCAGATGAGATATTAAAGAAAGAACCATGAGAGGTAGAGATAGCTTCTTCACTTAATAAAGAGGCTAAGAAGGGCCACCATCAGATAGAAGAAACTCATGGCCTCTACAAGGGTGCAATGGTTTGAATATTTGTCTCCTCCAAAACTTAGGTTGGATTGTTTAAGAGTTGAGATTACAGGCAGGAGCCCCTGCACCCAACCAATTCTCCTAATTTTATTTATTTATTTGTTTGTTTATTTTTAAATTTTTGTAGAGATGAGATCTCGCTATGTTGCCCAGGCTGGTCTTGAACTGGGCTCAAGCAGTCCTCTCGCCTGGGCGTCCCAGAGTAATGGGATTACAGGCATGAGCCACAGCGCCCAGCCCCTTACATTGAAATTTAATCCTAATGTGGCAGTATTTCGAGGCAGGGCCTTTAAGGGGCGATTGGATCATGAAGTCTTTGCCTTCATGAGTAGATTCATCCATTCGTGAATTAGTGGGTTACTATGGGAGGGGACTGGTGGTTTTATAAGAAGTGGAAGAGAGATCCCACCTAGCATGCTAGCATGCCCAACCCCCTCACCGTGTGAAACCTCGAATCTCCTCTGAACTCTGTGGAGTCCTCACCTGTAAGAAGGCTGTCACCATATGTGACTCCTTGACCTTGGACTTTGTAACTGAGAAATAAATTCCTTTTTGAATAAATTACCCAGTTTCAAGTATTCGGATGTAAGCAACAGAAAACAGACTAATATAGAGGCAAAGCCACTCCTACAGAAAGGCATAGGAGAAGAGCTGTTGCTTCAGAGAGGTTCTTGGTATAACCAGTGGTGAGGCTCCCAAGCACAGTCCTAATCCTAGCCCCATAGCCAGTGAACCTGATTTTGGCAGTCCCAGCCCCAATGAACTTGACTGCTGTGTCGATGTCCCTTGAAATGGTGCTGTGTCGGAAGCTGTGGCTAGGGATAGTGAGGTAAGGGACTGCCAAGCTGCCGAGGCTCTCATTTGTTGGCATCTCTGGTTGTTTGAGCATCACTGCAGAGAGTGGTGCTCTTAGCACCTAGAGGTATGCCTGACCACGGAGGAGCAGGGACACACTTGGCACAGGTGTACCTTTTCAGGGTGTGGTTGACTGTGGCAAGAGAGCTGTCCCAGTGCAGAGAAGGCAGAGAGGGACAATGGCCGTCTATTTTAAAATGAATTATGATTTAGTGATTTAGTGTGAATGATCAACTGCAAGGAAAAGAAATTGAGACTTTAAACCTTTGGGGAGGTTGTTTTAATAGTTCAGATGTGAGAATTGAGAGCCCAGATTGAATGGCCAGTTGGGAATGGAAAAAATGCAATAGTTCATAAAAGATTCTGAAGATGTAATGCTGAGGTTAAGGAGCTGGAGAGGTGAGATCTTCCAAGCGGGGAGGAGTGTCTGGTAGTTTGTTGAATCACACTTAAAACTGTGATGACTGAAACTTTAAAGTCTGGAGAACCTTTCAAGAAGGAATCAAGGACAGATGCAAAAATTAAGCTTTGAGTTGAAGTTCTAAAGAAACAAAAGCTGAAGAGACACTTGACTCAAGTAAATCCTAAAACCACCAGTGGCTGTCATCTGCAGAAAATCAAGAGAAAGCAGGACAACTATTGTGGGAGTGGAGAATGGACTCACTTGAAAGAAACAAAAACATCTTGTTACTATGAGGCTAAAAAGGAAATAAACTAATATTAAAATTCATAACTGAAATAATCTTTCTTATTGGCTGTTTACTTTTTTATTGTTGGTTTTCCCACTAGAACGTAAGCCCCATGAGAGTAGGTACCATGTCTGTTTTACTCATGGTTATGTGTTCAGTAGCTAGACAAGGAATGGATGCATATTTGCTGAATGAATAGTTGCACACTCTGATCTTTAGCAGGCAATAAAGTCTGTCCAAATCCAAGAGCAAGGTTTGCATAAATCAAGAACAAAATGAAATCCCAGGAAAGTACCCTCCAACAGAGCATGATGAATCTTCTATACACTAGCCACTGGCCATGTGTGACTACGGAACATTGGAAATGTGGCTTGTAATTCTGAGGAACTGAATTTTTGAATTTATGTCATTTTAATTAACTTAAAAATTAAATTTAATAGCCACATGTGGCTTGTGGCAACTGTACTGGGCAATGCAGGTGTATACAAGGGCGTCATCAGGTAGGAAAACCTTCCTTTTCTGGGCAGTTGTAACCTGTGCCAGTGGTCAGAATCAGAATGGGGCTTGGGAAAGAAAGAGAGGATTCACTGCTAGTGCTGTTTTTATTAATTCTTAGCTCAAGAGATGAGGAACCATCTGCCAAGCTCACATGAGGTCCAGGTTACTTCACCAGAAAAGGAGACCAGAGAAGCATTTGAATCCAAAGCCCTAGTTAGCAGTAAAATTGGATTTACTCTGAAGGTCTTTGTGAAATTACAGTTAGGAAACTAGAGGCCTTTGTAGATAACTAAAAAAGAATTCAGTCTTAGAGAATCTGGTCACCTTTCTTTGTACCACATTAACAAATTGCATTTGACCTTTAAAAGATTGACTAGACACTTCTAAACTCATAACAAACACTCAGACAACCAAGAATTCTCAGTTGAGAAACCAACATCTTTGAATGTTATAAGTATAGCAGATTCTTAAAAATACTTATATGTATCTAAATGTTCATTAAATTAGACACATACTTAAGTGTATCTCATTTTTATTAGATTTTGTAATGCCCTATGGTGGTTTTTGTTTCAGCAGATTTACATATAGTTCGAGTTGGCAAATACTGGAATTATTCTGATTTCCTTGAGCTTCCTGCAGCTGGGTCATGGGAGGGGAGGAGGGAATTGTTCAGAAGTGTGTTAAATTGGCCTTGTATTTAGAATTCACCCAGAGATAATACATGTCAATATCATGTATTGAGCTGTGTGTAGGAGCAGATGTTTGGCATGTTTCAGACGACTTCTGGGAATAGTCTCTATTGAAGAATGGGAAGTATGCTTCAGTTCCATTCACATAATTTATGAAAGTGAATAAGGATTTCACACAAAGGAAGAATGCTGGACAGATTATTATATTTAGCAAGATAAAGCATGGTGTATGCAAAATCCCAAAGTCAGCCAGTAGAACAGAGAACAAAGAGATATTAATACATTCCTGTTTTATAAGAGATTAGTTCTCTAAAGAGCAAACAAGCCAGACAATAGGGGAGTCTCTTAAGATTTCCTGAAGTCTTGCTTCATGTCTCCTAGGCCAACTATTTGTTTTCATTAGCCTTGGAAGGGAAAACTTTTTGCAAGAATTTAATTTGCGCCACTGGAAATCATTCAAGTGTTGAAATCTCAAGGTTTGGAGGGACTTTCAAAGATCATCTAATTCTACCACCTATCTAATGCTTGAATTACTTTTGCAAAAGTCTTGAGAAGGATCGTCCAGTCAGTGCTTCAGTATCTCCGAGAGTCCTTCTGAGCTGAGCAATTTTGTCCTTAGAAAACATTGACACTAAGATGGACACTTACAACATCTATTTCAGGGGTCCCCAGCCCTTGGGCCACAGACCGGTAGTGGTCTGTGGCCTGAGCTGTGCACAACAGGAGGTGAGCAGCATTAGAATGGAGCCCTGTTCTCTGTCAGCTCAGTGGTGGCATTAGATTCTCATAGGAGTACGAACCCTATTGTGAACTGAGCATGTAAGGGATCTCGGTTGCATGCTCCTTATGAGAATCTAATGCCTGATTACTCACCCCCTACTCACCTCCGACTGTGGAAAAATTGTCTTCCAACATAACCGGTGCCTGATGCCAGAAAGTTTGGAGACTGCTAGTCTAATTCATCTGTCCTACTTGTAACCACTGGGGCCAAACACACACCTCCAATTCTTTTTTCTTGTTAAAGTTCTTAGGATATTTGAGCATGATTATTCAATCTCCAGGTTAAATGTGCTCAGTTACTTTGAGAAGTTCTTGGATATTATTGATTTGGCTGTATAGCTCAGGTCATTTCTGAGGGTATCCAGTTTGTTCATATTTATAATGCAGTACTTCAAGGCCAGTCTGGGTTGCACAGAGAGAAGTGGGACCTTTGCTTCCTTTTGTATAAATTCTCTTCTCTTTTTCTTCTTCTCTCCTGTCTTCTCCTCTCCTCTGCTCTTTTCCCTTCTTGTCTGTCCTCTCCCAGTAATACTACACTATATTTATTCATTCATTCAACAAATATTCCATTTACTCTTTTTTCTTTTCTTTTTTGAGTTGGAGTCTTATTTGGTCTTCCAGACGTAGTGCAGTGCTGTGATCTTGGTTCACTGCAGACTCAACTTCCTGGGCTCAGGTGATCTTTCTGCCTGAGTCTCCCCATTAGCTGGGACTATAGGTACGCCAACACACCTGCTAATCCTTTGATATTTTGTAGAGATGAGGTATCGCTATGTTGCCCAAGCCTTTTGTTTACTGTTGATTCACATTAAGCTTTCTGTAGACTAATATCAGTAAGCCTTATTTACCTGTATTGCTGCTATGCTACATCTTTTCCATTCTGTACAAAACAACTATCTTTTTGCACTTAATCACATCACTTGAAATTTAGTTTTTACTCTTCAATTTATTTCTGTTTTTACTTTTAGTGTGTGGATGATTTATTTTTATTATTACTTTGCAACTTATTTCTATTATTTTAGGGATAGCCCTTGTTTTCAACCCGTCAACTTTAGCCTTTTTCTAACTCCATTCAGTTATCCAATATGGCCACTCTCCTCTCTACACATTTCATGAGGTCCTGTCTGTATTCTCATCCAGGGCATTGAATAAAATATTGAAACAAATGGAACCCAGGAAAGAATCTTTATGATGCTGGAATTCCAGAGCTAGTTTGGTGTTGATCCATTGGTTAATAACCTCGTGGATAGCTTGAAACTGTTACTAATCTAACTCATTGTCCATGCATGCAGCTTCTACACTCCATTTTCTGTAATCCTAGGAACTCAATCAAAGGAGGAAAGGGCATTTGATGATTTTCATTTTCTCCTGAGATTGTTGTGTCATTCCTTCTTTGGCATACATGTTTCTCCTTAGACAAGCAACATCCTAAAGGACACATATGACTGAGAAGGTTATTGAAAGCAAATTGGACATTCAGTTAATGATTAGAAATAGTAGGGCATTTTATGGGAGTATAAAACATAATAAGTTGTTTTGACATACAAGTGAAATTTGCTACTTTTTAATCAGCAGAGAACTTGAAATAATTCATGTTTTTGTTAAGGGAAATCAGAACCTCTGAACCACTGCTAATACTTATTTCTTAAGGTTTTTCTTATACTTCCAAAGAACTGAAAATATTTAAAATCATTAGTCACACTAATGTCATGAAACTTCAGGAGATTTACACATTTTGGTCAAAATAAAAGAGGCGCAAAGAATCCCTCAGTAAAGATAAAATCCTTGTGCAAAGTATATGCTAATGAGTCATTCGGATTTTACAGCGATGGACAGAACTGAAGACTTTCAAGATCAGTCTTTATCTTCTTATGTGGAAAGTGGAGGTTGTATTCTTCAACTAAATCTCTTAAGTTGAGATTCGTAAAAAAATAAGATAAAATAAAAATAAATCCCTGCCATCTCTATTTATAGAAAAACAGGGACTAGTTTCCTAAAAGACATGACCACTTCCTTCTTGCTCAAGTTGATAGACATTCTCTATGACCTTTGTGACTGTTTCTAAGTTGTCATTATTCAGGTGACTGAGTTTTATATTAAATTTTATTTCACAGGTGCCATCATTTGAATTATGTAGACATTTAAATAAAAGTAATGTTAACTTTTCTCTTTGGAAAAATGTCATTTTTTGTTAAATTTCATGATATCTTGTATTTCCTATTCAATAATTAGAAACATGAAAATTTAAAAACATCACAATTGTTAAGAGTTTTATGATTAAAATAATATATGATTTTAGAATGGAATTTCATATGGGCCAGGACCAAAAGAGATTTCCAAGGTACAAAAATATATTTTGAAAGTATAGATTTCATTGATAGTGTGTGTTTCCAATATGGTGAGAAAATCATCCATGCTTATTTACTTTTTAACTTTAATCATTATTGTTATGATTTGTCACTCTTTGGGCCTTGCAGATATGTCCTTGACACCCCCTGACTTAAACATCTTGTTTGTCCATATTGGTTGAGTCCTAATTTAAAAATTAATAGTGATCCTACTTGTTAAAGGAATGACTTGGTAGTCATGAGATAAGCAAGAATCAAAATGAAATTTTCAAAGTTGAAAATTTGCAAATATAGCTATGATATTATTTCAGCATTTCCTTGGAGATTTACATTCTTATAATTTTTAGAAACTGAAATTAATATTATTTTATTTTCTTGTAATAATTAACTCATGTTCATAGAGACTATCAGAGACCATTTATTGAAGTTATTAGAAATTCTGAGTTCCCAAATAAAACTGTCAGAAGATATTGCCCTATTCTGTGATACATTACAGAATGAATGCATTTCTTATGGGTGAAAGTATTAGCATAAAGTTGAGGATGGGCCCATGCTTCCCCTGCCTTCATCCAAGATTCCTAGAGTGAAGGGAAATTGCAATTGCCACAGACTTGATAGAACAATCAGATTACCTAAAATTGGCTTTCTTTGTCTTGCAACATATTATAAACCACATTTAAAAAATCAAAATGGGAAATAAAAACCTGCCAGGACCAAGTCCCAGTAATGTGTGTGACCTTCACCATGTGAATCATGTTTGGCCTCCCTTAAAGTTGTCCCCAACTGATCCTCAAATCTCAAGATTGGAATTCATGTTTATGAAACAAACAAACAATCTTGACCCAACACATTGACACCTTCCTGGTGACTTGTCTGCATTATTAACCTCGGATATGATTGGCTATATCAATAGACTGATTTGTTCCCATCAAGTAGGTCACTGCTGTTGAGTGGAAGAAGTTCTCTTCTAAGTTTAGGGAGTGGATTCCATTATATCAAAAGGAAACATTTTTGTTTACTAAACAGCCCATGGAATTATATGGTAGAGCATGAGACTGAGCTACATTATTGTTCTAAGATTGGGGCTTCTAACCAGTGGGCTCGCTCAGCTTCAAGGCATCTGAGCTTTTGGTTCCTCTTGCAGCTGTCACACTGACTAAATTAATGGTTTTTAATAAAAATTGCACATCCCAATAACCTGGGAAGCAAGCCCATATGCACATTCCCAGCTACTCTATTTCATCAATGCCAGGATGCATTTTCCCCCCACATTTTCTCATTCTAAAATCTGGATGTACTTTATGTTAATTTAATCATAGTTTTTTTAAAAATAAATTTTATTGTGCATATATGAGGCTTACAACATAATGTTATGGGACACATAGATAGTGGTTACTATAGTGAAGCAAATTATCTATCAGCTCATTAAATTACTTTGTGACAAAAGCAACTAAAATCTCCTTATTTATCAAAATCTCTAATATACACAATTTTATTAACTACAAGTTGAGTATTTCTTATTTGAAGTGTTTGGGACCAGAAATATTTGGATTTTGGATTTTTTTTAAATTTTGGAATATTTCCATATATATAATGAGATATCTTGGGAATGGAATCCAAGTCTAAACACAAAATTAATTTATGTTTTATTATACCTTATATACATAGCCCGAAGGTAGTTTTACACAGTATTTTAAAATAATTTGTGCATGAAGCGAGATGTGTGTACATTGAATCATCAGAATGCAAAGGAGTCACTATCTCAGCCACCCATGTGGCATCATGCTTGTGCTCAGACAGTTTCAGTTTTTGGAGCATTTCAGATTTTGGATTTTTGGATTAGGGATGCAAAACCTGTTGAGTCTTCATGTTGTACATTTGATTTTCCAGACCTGTACATCCTACATAACTGCTACTCTGGGTCTTTTGACTTGCATCTTCCCATTTTCTTTCCCCTCCTACCTTTGATAACCACTGTTTTATTCTCTGTCTCTGTAGAGTTGACCTTTTTTTTTTTTAATATTCCACATGTAAATGAAATCATGCAATATTTTTTTCCCATGTCTCACTTATTTCACTTAGCATAATCATGGTTTAATTGCAGGCTTTTCTTTCTTAGCGGTACATAAAATAATGGTGCATCTTCTAGTCAATGGTATTTTGGAATCAATGAAATATTGATTGCATCAGAAACTCTGAAGGGGAGGGGTGGCTCACTGTGTGAATTTTGCAATAGTTCTCCAGGTGAGTCTAATGCACACCATTGGTTATAAACATGTCAAACTAGAACTTGGCATGTTTCTCCAATTAACAAAAATAATAAATTGATCACTGCCATTCATTTATTTCTCCCTTGCCAGGACCTGGGCTAGCACTTTCCATATTGTTATCTCACTTATTTCTTCCAGCAAACCTGTTGGAAAGGTATTATTATCCTCCTATCTGGATTAAGAAGCTGAGGTTTAGAGAGATGAAGTAACCTGTTCAAAGCCATGTACATGTTAGTGGAAGACCAAGGGTATGAACATAGGTAGGTTTGACTTCAAAACTCTAACCACTATGTTATATAGCAAGGGTTCTTAAAGGGTGGTCTACATACCAGTGGTATTAGTGTTCTCTGGGGACATGTTAGAAATGCAAATTTGGGGGCCCTACTTCAGAACTAAGGAATGAGAAACTCTGGAGTGGGACCCAATTATGTGTTTTAACAAACTTTCCAGGTGATTCTGGTGTGACCTAAAGTTTGAGGTCCACTGTTGTATAGTATACAGTGCTCCTGTGATAGTAATAGGAGGCATGGCTGATAAAGATGGGACCTAATAAAGTTGATTGGCTAGCTAACTGACTCATATCGTAATCTTAGGATAATGCCATATTTGCAAGGTTGACTAAGCTTTTAGTTGCTTAATAACAAATAAAATTGCATTTGCTCAAATGTGCTTTAATTATAGTTCCCAGTAGGCAGAACTATGGTAACAAAATATACTAGGCTGTAATGTTTTTTGCATAATGAGCATAGTCAAAGCATTTAGCACGAATGGATTACAGTTCCCCATACTAGATGGAAAAGCTTTAGAAGGACCACATGCCTTTCTTTAGTTTGACATCCTCTTGTCCTCAATCTTAGTTTAATCCTATTATTTCTTTTCTTTAAAAGTACAAAATACTGTATCTTTGTTCCTAAGAGCAAAGGACAAACTGACAAGATCCCTCCTTGTATTATCCTGGTTTGATAGATTGGTTAAATCTAGCATTTGTAATGCAGATAGAAATAAACAGTTTCTGAACAAAAGCTGATTAAGGAATTTAGTTGAAAAAACAAAGAACCTGCTTCCTGCTTACTTAGTTAAAAAAAAAAAACCTAAATTGATTGACATTAAGGAATTAAGCATCCCTAAAGGATAAATAAATTTGATTCCAAGAAAAAAGGCAGTTTAAAAAATAATATACCGAAGTGACAAAGTGTGGAGATGCCTGGTGAATATGATCATGTCTATCAAACATCAGTACAGCGATATGAAAAGCACAACATTCAAATAGTAGCTTTTTTTGCCTTGCATGATGCAAAATAAAATTTTCTTTTTTCACTAAATTGGCTGGTTCTTGAATGTATTATTTGACCAACAGTACTGTATTATGTACAGCATTTCCCCAGATGACTGAACTAAGTAGATGTCTTATTGTTGTTTTTTTCCTAATAGACATGGATGGGGATGAAGAGAGTGATAATTGGAAAAGGGGAACACATAGCATTTGGAACTCGGGAGTGGAGATTTTAGAAGCGTGAGCACTCCTCAGCTGAGAGCCCTGGTATTCGGCTGTGGTGACCTGCAGACCCTGTCTCTATCTCCACAGGCTTGTGCTCACATTAATGCAGATTTGTGTCTTATAAATAGGGCAAAGAGGTTTAGGGCCTTGTTGCAAATCCCGGAATGTTTCCTTTGTGATACTTGTTTCTAACTTTTCTCTGATGTGTGGCTTGAATCTCAAAATGTTACCTGATTTATACTCAAGATCTCTTTTCTCCTGAGTCTTCCTGCCTTGAATAAATCTTTGGACTTCTCTATAGACTCTGATCTTCTTGCTGCCTGTGGCCTTGCTCAGCTTGGATCTCAGAACTGGGAGCCCAGATCACCTGTCCAAGCCTTGAATCTTGCCTACAACCTCCAGTTGGACCAGCCTCTTGCAAATGGACATCAGTTCTCTGCTTAGACCTATTGGGAGAGGGATGTTATAGTGTACTGGTTAAGTGAATTCCCTAAGGCTGGCCTGCATTTGAGCCCCTCATCAACAATTCAGTATTTGTGAAATCTGGGGTAATCCTCTGGATCTCAGTTTTCTATCTGGTTTATATTTAGTTACATATATATATATATTTTTTTAAATCAGCATTTCATAAATTCATTCATTTATATATGTGGAAAAACAGTTAGTTGGTGGAGCAGTCAGAACACACCCAAGATTTACCAATTAAGTTCACCATCTTATATGGGCACAGTTTACAATGGTAACATCAAAGATCACTGAGTAGAGATCATTATAACAGATATAAGAATAATAGTAAAAAGTTTGTAATATTACTGGGCAAGGTCATATATAGATATGAATGTATGTATGAAATGCTGATGGAAATAAAATAAAATAGGATAATATGTGTAAGGCAGTTATCAAAGCCTCATGCATGGACGCACAGTTCAACATGTTTACCATTGTTAGTATGGTTTGGCCCCTCTGGTTTATTTGGTGATTTGTTTGTTTTCAGCATTATTATTACCTAGTCCTTATGTATACAATCTGGTCACAGGCCATGATTTCTAAAACTTGTATATATTTATGGTATACAACATCATGTTTTAATATGTGTACAGGCACACCTAACTTTATTGCACTTTGTTTTATTGCAGTTTGCAGATAATGGTTTTTTATAAATTGAAGATTTGTGGCAACCTTGCATTGAGCAATTCTGTCGGTGCCATTTTTTCAATGGCAGGTGTTCATTGCGTATGTGTTGCATTTTAATAATTCTCGCAATATTACAACATTTTTACTATTATTCTTATATCTGTTATGGTGATCTCTACTCAGTGATCTTTGATGTTACTATTGTAATTGTTTGGGGGCACCACAAACCGTGCCCATGTAAGATGGTGAACTTAACTGGTAAATCTTGTGTGTGTTCTGCCTGCTCCACCGAATGGCTGTTTTCCCATTTTGCCTCCTCTCCTGGGGCCTTTCTTTTCCCTGAGCCGCAGTGATATTGAAATTGGCCAATTAATAACCCCACAATGACTTTTGAGTGTTCAAGTGAAAGGAAGAGTCGTGTTTCTCACTTTAAATTAAAAGCTAGAAATGATGAAGCTTAGTGAGGAAGGCATGTCAAAAGCTGGGATAGGCTGAAAGCTAGGCCTCTTGTGCCAAACAGTTAGCCAAGTTATGAATACAAAGAAAAAGTTCTTGAAGAAAATTAAAAGTGCTACTTCAGTGAACACATGAATAAGAAAGCACAACAGCCTTATTGATAGGGAAAATGTTTTAGTGGTCTGGATACACAATCAAAGTGGCTGCAACATTCCCTTAAGCCAAAACCTAATCACAGAGCAAGGCCCTAACTCTCTCCAATTCTATGAAGGCTGAGAGAGGTGAGGAAGCTGCAGAAAAAAAGCTCGAAGTTGGTGGAGGTTGGTTCATGAGTTTTAAGAAAAGAAGCCATTTCCGTAACAAAAGTGCAAGGTGAAGCAGCAAGTGCTGTTGGAGAAGCTGCAGCAAGTTGTCCAGAAGATCTACCTCAGATCATTGATAAAGGTGGATACAATAGATTTGCAATGTAGACAAAACAGCCTTCTATGGGGATTTTCTTAGCCAGCGGGGAAAAGTCAATGCTGACTTTAAAGCTGGACAGGCTGACTCTTTTTTTTTTTGAGTTGGAGTCTCACTCTGTCGCCCAGACTGGAGTGCAGTGGCCGCTCCCGGCCACCGCAGCCTCGACCTGCTGGGCTCCGGCGATCCTTCCGCCTCAGCCTTCCAAGTAGCTGGAACTACAGGCGTGAGGTACCATACCCAACTAATTTTTTGATTTGTTGTAGAGATGAGGTCTAACCATGTTGCCCAGGCTCATCTCGAACCTGTGCGCTCAGATGGTCTGATTTAATACATGTTATTAAATTGTATATCAGTCTCAAATTTTGCTAATTGCTTATCAGCATAATACATATTGATCAGTGACGAGT
>CAUYQG010095237.1:0-38645 GCA_963574415.1 Tarsius wallacei
TTTGTGTGAAGTCTTGCTGTAAACAAAAAGACTCGATATATAGACATGTAGTAAATCAAGGTAAAACTCAAACCATGATAAGATTATATAATTTTGGCAGCTATGTATAAACGATAGAGATGCCAGGGATGTGGGAGGAAGTAAGCTACTTTAAACCCATCCCTCTTTTAAAGACAAAAAAAGAGCAGTAAATTGTCCAAAAGTCCCATATTTAGTTAAGCTAAGATTAGAAAACAGATTACTTGAATCTCTCTCATGGATCCTTTCCCGATAGCTTATTGCTTGCCACTATAACTTATTTTTTATTTTTATTTTTTAGTTGGAGTCTCACTCCATCGCCCAGGCTGGAGTGCAGTAGCACGTTCATGGCCATCCTAGCATCAACCCACTGGTCTCAAGCAATCCTTCCACCAGCCTTCCAAGTAGCTGCTTCTACAGGCGTGTGCTACCATACCAGGCTAATTGTTTGATTTATTGTAGAGATGAGGTCTCACCAAGTTGCCCAGACTTTTCTTGAACCAGTGGGCTCAGGCAATCTGCTCATTTCAGCCTCCCAAAGTGCGGGAATTATAGGCTTGAGCCACCATGCCCAGCCACTTAATTGTCCTATACAGAGATGTTTTATATTTACTGTCTACAATATGATCTATTCACTCCTCAAGATACATTTCTTTTACCTGCTTTAAGCTTTTGTTGTGGGCAAGCAGAGGATACATTTGCCTGAAGTATCTCTCCAGTTGATGATGTAGCCAAAACCAGCTCCCTCTCATATGATACCCACTTATTCATTAATTAAATTTTGTTTGAAGTGTGTAAGGCTTTAAGTGTATAGGATACAAAGTAAAGTTATACCTCACCCTCATCACTCCCTTCAAGTAGTTTTGTGGTCCAGTAGAAGATAGTATAAGAGAAAAATGTAGATAGGGAATACAGACTTCTGCCAACAGCATGGTATGGGTGTCTAAGCAGAAGAGATGTCTCCTGAGACAAATATTAAGTACTAGAAGGCAATGGACATAAAGAGCCTAGGACAAAGCATTCCTAAGGAGACATAGCATGTACAAAGGGACAGAGGTTAGAAAAAACAGTTTGAATACTTGAAACTAAATCTAGTTTGGTTTATGTGCCAAAAGAAAAGGTGGTAGAACAGATAGGCAGGGAACAGGTGTTGCGAATTTTTGTGGTCAATGTTATGGCATTTCAACCTTTAAATTATTCTGTGAAGAAATTGCAAAAGAATGTTTACAACAGCTTCACTCAGGAATGCCAGAACTTAGAAGCAACCAAGATGTCTTTCAGCATGTGAGTGACTGTATAAACTGTGGTACATTCTAACAATGGAATATCATTCAGCACTAAAAAGAAATGAGCTATTAAGCCATGAAAAGACGTGGAGAAAACACAAATGCATATTGCTAAGTGAAAGGAGCCAGTTTTAAAAGGCAACATAGTTTATAATTTTAACTACATGATATTCTAAAAAAAAGGCTAAACCCTAGAGAAAATGCAAAGATCAATGGTTGCCAGGGTTTAGGGAGTATAAAAGCAGAAAATAGAAGATTTGGGGGGGCCGTTGAAACATTCTATATACTTATTGATGGTGGATACATGTCATTATACATTTGTCTAAACCCATAGTAAGTACAGCAGCAAAAGTGAATCCTAGTGTTAATTGTGAACTTTGGGTGATAATGATGTGTCTGTGTAGGTTCATAAATCGTAACACCTGGTACCACTCTGGTAGTGATGGTGATAGAGGAGAAGTCTATGAAAGTGTGGAAAGGGAAGGACATAGGAAAGGGGAGGATATTGTACCTTCTGTTCAATTATACTGCGAAACTAAAACTGCTTTGAAAAGTAAAATCTGTTTTTAAAAAGCACTCAAAAAGTATTCAGTGTCTAAACAGTTCAGTGGCAACTAGATTCATATTAAGAAAGGCTGTTTGGATGGCAATGAGGAAGACCAACATAGGATCAATGGAAGAAAAGAGTTTGGAATCTGTTGCAACAATACTAATGAGATATGCATCACTGAATAAATGTAGCAGCCACAAGAATGGAAACAAGGGGATAAAAAGGCAAACATGTCTCAAAGCACAAATTGTGTCCAACAGTGCTGAGGGAGAAGTTCAGGGGAAGTCCAAGTTTCTGGCTTGTGTTAACAGGGGATGTTGGTGCCATTTTCTGAGAGCAAAAGGTAGAGGAAGTAGGTTTGAGGATGGTTATCGTTAGTTCATGTTGGGACTTGTGCTGTTTGATGTGACTGTGAGCAACTTCAGAAAGAGAATCTGGAGCACAGAAAATAAGGAAAGGCTGGAGAGACAGACATTTGTGCCTTTTCATATAGATGATGGTACAATTAATCATCAGAACACTGGCTTGTCCCTAAGGCTAATCAGAGACACATTTCTGGAGAAAACAGGGTGTGTTTCTTTTCATCCTACCATACAGCAGTGTGCTGTGCTTTCTCCTGACTCTGGCCTCCTAATTATCCTCTGTCCTCTGTCTTTCATCTACTTACTCCCTATATACATCTTTTTCTGAACTAATGTTATTAGAAACTTCATATATAACTCAGCTCCTTACCAATTTCTCTGTGGGGACTCTGGAAGATTGAAAAGCCTTCCAGAAAAAAAATGGGAATAAATCTCTAATAATATAATTTCATGAAAGAAATTAACTTCTTCCACAGGCTGGTATAGGCAGTGATGGCTATTTATAGGAAGTCTAGGATGGAATTTGGACAGAAGAATGTGCCCATAATAATCATACTGCAAAGGCATATCTCACCTAGTGATGCATAAAAGGAATGGTTGTTACTTACATAGCACTCATTATGTACTAGACAATGCTCTATGACCTTTACGTGGTCATTTAATCCTCACAATAGCCCTAAGGTACTATACTTTTCCAATTCACTGATGAGGATACTAAGTCAAAAAACAGTTAAGTGAGTCGAGCTTGATGGCTCAGCCTGTAATCCCACGCTTTGGGAGGCTGAGGTGAGTGGATTGCCTGAGCCCGCAGGTTCGAGACCTTCCTGGGCAACTTGGCATGACCTTATCTCTACAATAAATAAAAAATCAGCCAGGCGTGGTAGCACGCGCCTGTAATTCCGGCTACTCGGAAGGCTGAGGCAGAAGGATTGCCGGAGCCCAGCAGGTCGAGGCTGCGGTGGCCAGGAGCGGCCACTGCACTCCAGGCTGGGCGACAGAGTGAGACTCCAACTCAAAACAAACAAACAAACAAACAAAAAAACAGTTAAGTGATTTGGACAGAGTTTTCAGTGTTGGAGCTGGAACTCAATCCCAGAGAGTCAATTCAAAATTGTGTGTCCTAATTGTTTCTGGAATGAGTGAATGAATCAGTATAAAAACATTTATTCAAGTAAGTAGTGTCACATAACAAAGACAATCTTGAGAAGCTAACACAAGCTTCTTGACTTTCAGATAATTTCATTGTACTTTTTGTTAATGAGTTTGTTAGATATTTTTGCAAAAACGAGTGCCAGGAGAAAAGACTTTGGTATGTATATAATCAAATGACTTGTAAATACAATATGATACAAATATGGGGGAAGAAGGATTGAGTGAAACATTACTCCATTGTAATGCCAGAGGACAACACAAAAGAAATATCATGGGCTTATAACTCAAACAACTGAGCTTTGATTCCTTTTTCACTAAATATTAGTAGAGTAACCTGCAAAAAAATGTTTTAGGCCTCAAGGAGTCTTGATTTCTTTATCTGTAAAATGGTAACAACATTGCCTTTTACTTGCATTGTTGGGTGAAGATTGTGTGAGAAGATTTATCTAAAAACTCCAATAATGTAGGAAATAGTAATTTATAAATAGCTGTTATTGTTATTCTACACATTAACCTGATGAAAGAACTGAGAATGACAAAACATAAGCTGTCAGATGATAATCACATATTTATACATATATTATTTTATCATCAAACCATCCTGAGCAAAACATAGGGGAGGTGCATTATTTAACAGATGAAGCATTGAGTTTCAGAGATTAAATTAGTATCCTAATGTCCCAAAGCTAGTAGTTTGCAAAGAATTACTACCTTAGGTGTCTGTCATATTAGTCAAAACAATTATTTCCACTATCTTTTGCTCGACCACATTATTGCCCCAAACCCAAGTTTTTTGACCATCATGCTTAGGGTTGCCTGGCATGTTAGGGAGACCATACAAAACAGTTAAGTTCCTAGAATATCTTTACCAGAACTCACAATTTTTTGCTGTTCCCATTTTCTTTGCATTGTGTTTGAGAGTCTACCTCCATGAAATCTCATGGTTTAATTTTAAAGTAGAATAGATTGGGAAATCAGTCTTACAGGCATGCAGCAGAAAGTTGCCTACAGCAAATGGGTTTGCCCTAGAGATCACTTGTGTCAGTACCAACTCATCCCCACCCTGATTCGTTGTGAAATCTGAGAAGATCACAGCCCAAGAAGATATGGACAGTATCTAAGTTAGCAGCTGGGTATGATTCTTCTGTCCTCTAAGAGGTAGTACATGCAAATCCCTTGTAGTTTACCAATGACCAATCCACATCACACCCTTCGGTATTCATGCTTCAGCATCCAAGGAGAAAGTTTCCAATTAAAAGCCCAAACTACTCTGTTCCAATTTCCTCAGGCAGAGTCAGTGAGCGCTCTCAAGCTGCTTTCAGCCTCCCAAATAAGTGAAATGTTTGACACAAAAGCATATGTTTTTTGGCAACTTTGTTTAATCCACATTTTAAAGGGAAAATTGAAACTCCACAAGGTGCGAAAAAGATTAGTGGAACGTTTCAATATCTGGTAGAAAGCAGACCGTGTTCCCTCCTCCTTCTGTTCTCTTTCCTCTTCCTTCATGTGCAGATATTTGCTTTATAAGAGCTGCTGTAAAAATGAATCTTTTAATTAAGAATCTGAGCCACCTAACAGCAGAACAGAGAGAAATATCAAATGGCACAGGATGCAGAAGCCATCTGTAAGACAGAGATGGCACATGTCTGTTCTCTAGAAGGGTCACCACTCTCTGAAGTCATGTGCAGGTCACAGAATCAAGAGCTTTTGGATTAGAAGAATTAGATTTCGAAAGAAGTCAGAGTTCTTCCTGCAAGATGAAGAAGCGGCTCCCCCAGGAAAAAAGTCTACCATGCAAAGACTTACTAATTATTTTAGAGAATACAGTCTTACAAGCAATCACTTTCAGGAACCACTTTTCCAGAGCGCTGACAGGACAAGTCTTAAAGACAGAAATTTAGGCTGTAATCCATCTAAAAAATCCACAGAGACATCATTTGTGTGAGACAAGTTTGAGAGGGCCTAGGAGTACAGGTGGTGGGGAGTTGACAGGAGGTAGAAGGGAAAGTCATTCATTTTCTCACCCTCCCCAGATGCACTGGTCCTGCATGTATCCTAATACACCCAACAAAGATCTTGCCAGACAGAACAGTAGAAAGCTGATGCTGGAGATTTATAGCCAACTTTTTTGAGGTCATTAGTAAATTGAGACCCCAAGCCCTAGAATGGGTCTTAAATACATATGACTGAAACTCTATGGGTTCTGAGTATTGTGTATGAATGAAATCATAAAACTTATTACATTTGAAACTTTTTTCAACCATGCCATAGTTTAGTAAAACAAGATGAGAATATGGCTCTGAAGCCAGATTTTTTGGATTTGCATGTGAGACCCAACCCCCCTTACTATGTGACCTTAGGCAAGTTATTGATAATAATAAATTTTTCTACATATTGGTATTTGTAGGTATACGTAAAAATAATAGGTAAAGTAGTCAGAATATACCTGGCATAAAGCACAAAGTTTTAGCAAATCTATTATTGTTATTATTTATAGGTTTCAAGTTGTTTCTTGCATTTCTATTGTGGTAAAATAGATGTAAAATTTATCATTTTAACCATTTTAAAATGTATAATTCACTAACATTAAGTACATTCACAATGTTGTGCAACCATCATCACTATCCATTTCCGGAAACTTTTCATCTTTTCAAACAGAAACTCTGTACCCGTTAAACAATATGGAAAATAGTATAGAGATTTCTCAAAGAACTAAAACTTGAATTACCCATTTGACCCAGCAATTTCACTACTAGGGATCTCCTCAAAGAAAAAGAAATAGATTTATTTTTAAAAAAGATACTTGTACTACGTGTACATTGCAGCACTACTAACAATAGCAAAGTCATGGAATCAACCTAAATGCCCACCAAAAATTGACTAGATAATTAAAGTATGATATATATACACCTTGAAATACTACTACTCAGCCATAAAAAAGAATAAAATCTTGTCCTTTGCAGACAGAGATGGAGATCATCATCCTAACTGAATTGATTCAGAAACAGAAAACCAAGCACTGTGTGTTCTTACTTATATGCGGGAGCTAATTGACCACAAAGATGGAAATGACTGATGCTGGGACACCAGTAAGATGGGAAGTGGTGATGGGGTTAGGGTTCAAAAATGGCCTCCTGGGTACAATGTTTACTATCTGGGGAATGGGTCACTTGAGACCCTATCCCCACCACTACACAAGAAGTCCATGTAACAAACGTGCATGGGTACCTCCTGAGTCTGAAATTAAAATTAAAAAAGTTAAAAAAAAAAGTTACTTGTAAAACAATGATAACCATTCTAGTGGGTCTAAATTAGTCTTTTATTATGGTTTTTATTTGCATTATTCTCATGACTAAAAAGGTTGAGCATCTTTTCAGATTTTCCTTAGCCATTTCTATATATTCTTTGGAGAAATGTTTATTTCTACACAGACTCATTCTTCTTGGCGTATTTTTTTCATGCAGTAACCTCAGCTGATGCTGTGTGGTTATTAGGATAATAGCCGGGTTTGAGATATGACCCTGTAAATCCCTGTCAGAGAAACAGTTGTACCTTGTTAAAGAAAACCGAATTTGTCTTCATTGACGGTAACAATGTCTCAAAGATGAAAATCAATATGGGAAGAAAAGATGGACTTGTTAATTTAGTATGGATTAAAGTTTGTCTCTTTTCTTAGTTGATGAGATATCTATACAAAATTTGGAGATGAACAATATATTAAATAAATAAAACAAATCTCACTTATCTGCAAATAAATAAATTTCACCTATTTTAGAAGGAAATCAACGTACTTTAAGGGGTGTTTTCCGTGCCTCTTTTTCCTTAGTGATGACATTTTTTTAAAATGTTAACTTTGCATGTTGGTGATAAACAGAAACATCAAATCAAATGATCCCATGTTATATAAATAATTAACTATCTTATTATGTTTTTTATAAAATGTATTCTGATAAGAAAAATTATTATTAACTCTTTAAATGTTCCATTTGATTTTTAAAATAACTTAATTCATCATACTTGAAATGACTTATGCTTTAATATTGTATTAGTTTCTTGGTGATGCTATAACAAATTATCACAACTATAGCAGATCTCAGTGATCTAAAACCAAAAAGTGTGGCAGGACTGTGTACCCTTCTGCAGACTCTGGGAAGAATCTGTTTCCTTGCCTTTTCCAGCTTTTAGAGGCTGCCTGAATTCCTTGGCTTGTGGCCTTCCTCCTACAACTTCACAGCCAGAAACAGCAGGTCAGTTTCTCTCAAGTTGTCGTTTCCCTAGTCCTCTCTCTTTTTGCCTTCTTCTTCAACTTGTAAAGACTTTTGGGATTATGCCGGGCCCACTCTCATAATCAGGGACAATTTTTCCATATCAGGGTCAGCTGATTAGCAACCTTAATACCATGTGTTACTTTAATTCTCTTTGTCATGTAAACTAATATTATTTCAGGTTCCAAGAATTAGGATATGGACATCTTTGGGGACCATTTTCTGCCTACTACAAATATTAAACAGAAGGAATCACAGAAGTAATCTCACTCAAATTCATGTATTTACTAGGGAACTGAGGCTGAGAGTGAAAGTGACTTATTCAACCCTGTCTTGCTAGATGTCTCACACTCTCATTAAATTTTGTCATCCTGGAACAACTGACTTGGAAGGTTACTTCTCATTTTCAAGTCTCATCAACAAAGGCAGAATCCTATCTTTCATATACCAACATCCAACAGCAGTTTTGTATTTTATATTTCTATCATTGGCATGCATAGAGTATTATGCTAATGCCTGATATTTCCACTATCAATTTTTAAAATATTGAGAAAAAATGTGAGATAAATTCTGGAGTATTCTTCAAGTAATGGTTCTAAGATACATAATCGACAGTTGTGGCTGTCTATCAATTCTCAATAGAAAAACATAACTTTCCACTGGTTCGGACATACCAATCCTATTGTTCTGCCACCTGAGCAGTTTTCTCTTAGAAACTAAACATGCCACAGTGAAAGGAGTATCTCCAGATTGATCCATGAGTATATAATAAGGAAATATAAATAGAAGAGTTAGTGCAAAGCATTCTAATCTTACCAAATTACAGTAACAGGGAAACATTCTTTCCTTACTTCCAGAACCCTTTCTTTTATTTTCTCTTTTACCCCAATATTCAGAAAGAAGCATCTTAATTCTGACAAGTGACAGTAATTACAAAATGTACAAATCACTTGTAAAATCAGACACTTTGTTGTCACTTTCTTTACACTGTAGATATTCTGAAGTACTCAAAGTACATTGAATAAAAATTCAAGACTATAAAATTATAAGATAATTGCACTATTTTATTATCAAGTCTTATACAGTTCAAGGTCTGTATGTGTGTTCATTGTATACATGCATTATTTCATAATACAGAGAGACGATTTGGGACTCTACAATGCTTTGGACCATACAGAAAATATGACTCACTGTGAACCTTAAGACCTTTGAATAATATGAATCTCCTTTATCAGAACTGGAAAATAAGCAAGGATGCAGAAGTCATGGTTGATACCATAGTAGTCAACCAATGTGATGTGTTTCGGCAGGGATTGGAGACAGAGTCAATACAACTCGAGGTGGGAAATGTCAGAACATTAAAATGGGAAGGATTTTGAGTTTATCAAATAGAATTCTTATATTTTATAATTGAAGAAATTGAAGTCCTCAGAATCTAAGTGACTTACATAATGTTTTGAATTTAGTATGCTAGAATAAGTTTTTAGTTATTTTTACCATATAACCTCCCCAAATCTCACACATTTAGTTCAAAACACATTTATTGATATTTGATTAACTTCTATCCTGTGCTAAATTCTGGACTGAGAATAAGACCATACTCTTGCCCTGGATGAATTTAGACTCTAATTCAAGAAATAAAACGAACTTACAAATAAAGATTATATAAAGCACTTAATAATCAGAAACATGAAATCATTTATTTTTAGTCCAAACTTTTATTATTCAACAAGAATATCTCACTATCGTCATAGCCAAACCCTCTGATCCCATCTTTCCCACTCTCTCTAGAGCTATCATTCTAACCTTTGTAACTGACCAAGTTTTATCCATTTAGTTAGTAGTTGTGCATATTCTCTCTCATTTTGTTCTTCCCATTTCCCCATGTTAATTACAGAGTTGTGTCTTCACACTAACAGATAAGTTAAGTCAGATCAAGCTCTTTTAAATGTCTTGTTTTCAGTTTTTGAACCTAGGAAATGATGTTTAATTATATGTTCATTAAGATGTCTTTCATATGCAAGTATTTTAGAATGCTGTGATAAAGACCGGTAGTTACAAGGATTTATCATGTAGGATATTTTATTCACTGGTGTGGCTGGAGAAGATTTCATATAGGACATAAGCATAGATAGTAACAGAATAGATTGGGGGGGTCTTACGGTTACTCATTTTTCAAAAGTGACTTTAGAGTGGTCTAGAAGTGGTCTTCACACATTCCAGAAGACTAAAGTGCAATGACCAACAATGTGATGCCATATCATACTCTTTTCCTTGAACTGCCAGGACCTGCCAGTGGTTATGCTGTAAAATATCTATATGATGACCCTTGCCAACATGACCATAATGACCCAATATTTTATCTACGCCACCATAAAAGACAGACAAAAACTATGATCAAAAATCCCTTTATCAGGCTGACAACTTCCATCATCTCCTTTATTTTAGGGTTTCCAAAATCATAAGCCCTCCTCTTGGTCAATCTGCTTCTGTAGGCTAGTCTTCCAAGTTTCTTCCTTCCTTCCTTCCTTCCTTCCTTCCTTCCTTCCTTCCTTCCTTCATTCCTTCTTTCACCAGGAAATTCGACTGTGTTCTCCAAAGACCAGATAATTCTTCACTTTTAAAAAATTGCTTGAGTGAGAACATGTGGTGCTAAGTTCTTTGTTTTTGTGATAGATCACCTGGTATTATAGACTCTAAATCCATCCAAGTTACTGTGAAGTTCATAATTCTGTCCTTCTTTATGGTTATGTAATATTCCATTGTGTATATGTACCACATTTTTTATCCAGTCCACTTTTGATGGGCAATATGCTTGGTTTCATGATTTTGCTACTGGGAATAATGCTGCAATAAACATGCATATGCAAGTATCTTTTTTATAGAGTGATTTGAGTTCCTTCAGGTATATTCTCAGAAGGGGGATTGCTGGGTCATATGGAAGGTCAAATTTTAGATCTTTCAGCAATTGCCACACTGTTTTCCACAGAGGTTGTACTAGCTTACACTCCCACTAACACTGTGGAAGTGTTCTCTATTTCTCGCATCATCTCTAGCATCTGTTGTTTTTTGAATTATTGATGATGGTATCCTGATTAGACAGAAGCAGACCTTGAACAATTATAATACTATAAAAAAGAGATTAGCAGTAGAGGGAGACTACCAGGGGAGGGAGGGGGTAAGCATATTCATCAATAAGTGTACCTGATCTCAAACCAGGTGAAATGGCAGTCAAAGTGAGGCCCAAACTTTACCTGTACAATGACCATTTAATCTAATATTGAATTTTACCCCATATCCTTAAAATAAAAAAAATTATTATGAGGATTAAATCAGATAATAGAAATGAAAAAAATGTTTAATTCTGGGGACCCAAAAGAATATTCCTTAGCCTAATTAATTGTTATACCTATGACTGGCCCTAGTATCTTTCTGATTTGCACCTAATGTATGTATCTCATAGCTTTAAAAATCTAGGGCTAACTACACTTCAGGTTACAAATAAAACATGGCCCATAATTCCACTGAGTCTTGCAATCCTGTGATCAATTTATTTCACCCACCATATAAAAATCTACTTAGTTATACACGAGTACATTTTATCAATTATTGATTTATGAAGGCTGTAGGTATGCTCCTGTCACCATTTATGCACTAGAGTTTTATCATCTCCAAGGGAGTGACAATCTACTTTAGTAACACAGTCTCTACTATTTAAAATTTCACACCTTCCATCTGATTACCCCATTAACCATTATGTTTTCCAGGCTGCAGAGATTTTAAAGTAATTAAAAGTCTCCCAACAGTCTTAGGCTTTTGACCACAGACTCTCAGTCTCACTTGTGGTGGAGAGCTCTGTGAGAAGCAGTTGTGAGAGCTCAGGACTGAAGTGAGAGTAGATGGTAATCACCAAACCACACAACCAGGAGGGGAAGGGAGTCGTACTCACCATCAGAGTGAAAGTCCAAACTTTGTACTTCACACTGACTTAAAGTTCTTCATGTAATTAATCTCTTTTCTCCTTCTGTTGTAAATTCTCCTTCTTGGAAAGTTCACAAATTCCATGGCTTCAATTTTATTGAAAATTACTGACCTCTAAACATCTGTAAAAGTCCTACAAGGCCCAAAACTTACACAGGTAAAAGCCACACTCTTTGTCTTTTCTTCTTCTCCTACCCTTTTAGCCTCACCAATCACTAGATCTCAAAATCAAGGGATTATATTTCTGAAATTTCTCTCAATGAAGCACAAATCTCTCTTCTTTCTCTGTTTTCTATTTGCTGTATTAGTCTGCATCCTGCTCAACTTGTGGTGAAGAGAAAACATCAGTCAGGAGCCAAGTGGCCTGATAGCATTTTGGAAGATTCACTTAAGTCTGGGCTCTCAGCTTCCTTGTATATGAAAAGTACTTAACACAATTATTTATCTTACAGATTTATTTTGAGAGTTAAAGTTATTGTCAGATGTAACAAATTTTGAATGTTATGTGATACATATTAAGCATTCAAAAAATCATTATCATTAGCAATCATTATCATTAGTGTCATTATCTGAGATTTTTTTTCTAGACTCTTGAGTTTATCCTGTGTAAGCAATCAACCCTCCTCACCAGAGAAAGCGTGGTATTTCTAAAACACAATTGTGATCAATCTCTTTCCCCTCCCACCACTCTCTGTGCAGTTCTCAGCTATGGTGGATCTTCTGGTGTTTTATACAAAGCTTTCCACATCCTGGCTTTTACATTCCTGAAACATATTCTGCTCTTCCACTCACTCTGCACTTGGCTCATGCCAGATCTTACGTTTGAAATGCTCACACTATTTCTCCTTGACTCTCAAGACAAAATTTTTCTCTTCATCACTTTCTGAAACATGTCCTGACCTTTCCCTGAGTCAGAATTAATTTTTCTAGTATTTAAACATTCATAGCATTTTAGCAATATTTTTATAGAACCTACTCCAATAGAAATCGCACTATGGTTATTTGTGTACACTTTTTCCTAAATTCCAGAATCAGAATGCAGGAGGTGCAGTTCTACAGTTATGGGGTCACTCACTCTCAATGTCTGGCAGAGAATGTTATATTTCTTGTTCATGAAATTATATCTATTTTGGCTTTCCTTTCTCGTTTGGTATGCAAATAACAGAAAGATATCACAATGTGTTTCTTAGAAGTCCTTGAGAAATGAGTTGAAATAAGAGAAGCATTTCTAAGGAGAGTAGTAGAGGAATGTTTGCTGAATGGTAAAAGGAAAGACAGGAAGGGGAGAGATACTGCTAAAGAATATATTGACAGTTTTTAATTTTTCTAATTTCTATCTTTAAATTTAATTATAAAGTAAGACAGTTTGCTAAACACATAAAGTAATTTTGAATCTTAAGCTTATGAGATAGACATTCATATGTCATTATCAATTAGCAGATAGAAAAACTAAGATTCTAAGAGGTCAAATAGCTTGTATAAACTGACCAAGCTAGAAATTGAGAGACATTAGGATAGAACCAGACTGGCTGCTTTTCCTGGACCCCAATATACATATAATGAGGAAACAGAAGATCAGCATAAAGACTGTTCCTCCTTTATTTTCCTTGTAAGTTGATTTTCATGGGCATATGACAAGAACACTGAGGTTTCCTTGAGCTATGTCTTTAGAAACTGTCAACCTTAAGTAACAAGATTCAGAAAATATGATTGAGTATACAGTGTATTTGAGCCCAAAGCTTGAGCACAGTCACCAGGGAGCAAAAATTCAAGTTTTCCCAAGTATACACTCCAATTAGCAGCAGTTACAAGTGGATTTTTCAGGAAAAATGAAAGGACAAATCCTAAGTAGTTTACCAAAAATTTTAATTAAAATAACATAAGATATTGATTGGCTATACATTGTTCTTTGTATGCCAGAAATATGAAAATAATAGGTGAGGCGAGTAATCAGGAATGAAATGCACTCAAACAATTGACCCTAGGAATGGATACTTAGATGGGATACAACAGAATTTTTCTGTCTAACAAATAATACTTATTCTGAAAAACCCAACTTTAGTTTTGTGTCAGCTATGAACATTTTTGGACTGTCGAAGCCAGCATTGGAACTTCTCTTTTCTGAAATCATGAGTAGTATCTTATCACAGAGAATAAAATATAATCTGTATTGTTCTCTTATTCTCTAATGATAAAATATGATATGTTACTTTTGCTTAGCAATTTACCATATTGAAACACAAGAACATATATTACCTTTTTTTCCAACACAACAATCAATACATATTATGCAGTAAAGAATTTGGTCATTTTCTGAGTTTTCTGGGAGGAAAATTCCTTAGAACTTCCCAAGTGATAGGAGTGTCTTTGTTATTTATGGTGGAACTCTGAGGCCTCACCTTAGTTTGAAATAACAAGGTGACTTCTGGTTGATCCCTACATAGGGGGTAGTCTTTCAGGATAGGGGGCTGTCATACCAGAAAGACCATCTAAGAGATTAGAAGATTCGGTCTTTAAAAGATGTGATACCAGCTTAACTTTTCAACCTCCAGGGAGGGATGAAGCGGCTGAAGACTGAGATATTTACATGGCTGATGATTAGAATATAGCTGACATCATAGGTGTAGCACTTTCCTGAGTTCTGTCATTCTAGTGAATTATCAAACCTAAGATGGGAGCTGCCAAATTTGTAGCCAGCTGGTCAGAAGAGAGGGTAGTCTGAGAACCCTGGAACTTGTGATTAGTTTCTGAAGTAAAGGCAAACTTACTGAAGACAGTGCCCTTACCTTGTGAAGCCTGTGCTAACTCCAGACAGTTCACATCAGAATTGTGCTGCAGTATTGCAATGGAGTGATGAACTAAAAAAAAAATCAGGATTTTATTTTTCTTTTTTACAGATGCTGTAACTGAAGATAAGAAAATGTACATAGTTTACCCAAAACCACACAACAAATATGAGTGAGCCAATAGTTAATGCTATGCTTTAATTCCATTGTTCTTATCACTACATTATGCTCTCAATCAATAATGTGTGATAGAAAGCAGAAGTTAAGGGCAGGGATACACAATCTTTCCCTTTACTTGCGTCTACCACAGTGACCAGTATATACTTGGACAAATAGAGTAGATAATCAATAAAAGTGTTGATTGAGTTCATGAACTGCTTAGTTAAATGCTTTTGCATAGAGAATCCTTGCCATGACTGTTATTGCATTTAGATGGAGAGAAAACATGTAAGTTGAGGGAGACAAGAGGGAATGGGTGTAAGTCATTGGTAAATGTGGGCCTAATCAAATTCCAATTTGCAACCAAAATCGATTTCCTGGTGGGCTGAAAGACTTTTGAACACACTTTGTGAGGTTGTCTCTCCATGTGACTAATCTTATTCACATATTCATAAATGTTGAGACTACATTTGGGTTATTTCCTGAGAATACAGGTTCAAGAATATGGTGCTGTATGCTCTGGAAGAAAAACAAAAAACACTCACTCCAACCCCTAAGCATATATGTCTCCATCTGAGCAGCGCAGTTTGGGACTCATCCTCATCAGTTAGATGACACTGAAATGAGATCACTACCAATTCTCCAAAGAGAATTGAACTATCTTCAGGTAGAATTGACGTTGGTCTTGGTAGTCACTTGGATTTTATTAGAAAGATCAGGCTGAAGTGAGAGGGGTCATCATCTTATAAACAGAAATGTGTCCTTGAGATGTCTGATCCCCTACTGAATCTATTCCTACAATGAACTGATAAGAATGTCATTTGAATTCACACAACCATTTTGCCCATGGAGACGGAAAATGCTCCTCTGAGAAATGAGCTTCCAAAGAAAAGTGTCTCAAGCAATTTCTTTTCTTTTTCCTTTTTCTGTAGACTTCTCCCGGGCACATTTTCCTCCATTAATCTAAAATTTGTACAAATTAGCAGTATAATGATGTATAGGCCAAACAATAGAATAATTTATTTACTTTAATCGTGTGTTTTCCCTTTCATGGCCTAGTTGCCAAACACCCATCATCTGCAATCCTGGCATTTCTTTTTAATTGTAGGAGCCAAAATCCATCATTTCTGAATATTTTAAAGACAGGGAATCTGAAAGGTTTATTCTGATCATTAATCAGCCCCCTCCAATTAAACTCAATTATACTATATAATCATTACTATAATTATTGATTGATTAATCTTTCAACTATTAATTAGAAGTCTTAATTAAACTTTTTCTGATGTTATTTAAGCTAAAATATAATTATTATACAATTTCCCTGGTATATGCAACATGTCCTTCTAGCCTTATGGTAAAGTCATAGTCCACTAGTTTTGAATTGATCATTAGCAGAATCTGAAAATGAGAGAAATAATCTCCTCTATACCCACTTCCAACACACATGTGCATGTAGAGGGACACATACAGGGTCACTGGTAAAAAGCTGAATAGAATAAGCAATGCAGAATGGGTGAATAAAAAAAATATTAGGATCATAGGTGGAGGTAGACATTTTCAAAAACCTAATAGACTGGCATCAGGACAAGGGAAGAACAGGAAAAAATAAATTGACAATGTATTTATAGTTTCCCATGCAGGCTTCCAACCTTCCCTATGAGTGGCTGCAGAAGAGAGGCATGTTTCAGTTGTATGAAACTGACGGTGTGGGCTAGTTTTGCAGGTTTGGCCAAAAAAAAAAAAAATGACAGAAAGTAGAGAAGAATAATAACATATAGTCAGCAAAAATCAATTTCAAAGACTGAATTCTTCATCACTTCTAATTCTCTCAACAACCCTAAGGAAACAATTATGTTCATTTTATAGATGAGAAAATATAATCAGAGAGGAAGGAGTCAAGACTGGAACCCATACATATCAATCTTCTAATATATTATAATATTCTTTGCACTTGGGAAATGCGCCAAAAAAAAAAAAAAAAAAAACACTTGTCAAACAAAAAAAGATAATTTGGGAGTCATGTGAATGGAACTCAGCTATTGGGAGCTTCACTAGCAGCTTGTGACCTAAGCCAAGTGGCCTAAGCACTTGCAAAGCTAATATTCCTCTTCTGTAGATTGAGAATGAAACATACCTTACAGGATTTTTTTCAGGAATGATGACAAGTATGGAACACAATGTGCTCTCAATGGCTAGTATAAGAACTTTCCATCAGTGCTACATATCATTTATTGCTTAATGCATCTTCATTCTAAAGTTACTTGATCTTGATTTTAGTCCTAATTCTGCTACTGATCATTGTCTAACCTTATGGTAGTTAATCCTCACTCCCACCCCCCCCCATCTCTGTCTTTAGGTCTCATAGAATGTCAATAGCTGAAACAATCTTAGAAATTCCGTAGACCAGCCCCTCATACTGTGATGAGGACATTGAGGCCCAGTGTGGGTTGAGACCTTACCTGTGGTTACACGGTTAATTACTGACAGATTCAGGTCTCTAGACTCCCAGTTCAGAGAACTCTTTCCACCACTCCACATTGTCCCTCAAGCTAACATTTACCCTACATTTTGTACAGGGTTGTCATGAGTATCAAATATGATTAAATATGGGAAAGTGCTTTAAAAAGTGCAAAATCATTCACAAAAGCAAAGTATTACTATTAACGGGCTTCTTACTTGGCTTCTTAGGGTACAAATGGAGATGTTATTTAAAGTGGTCTTAAAGAGCTTCTTCTTTTTAGCTATAAAATGCTATAAAGTTGTGTTATGTTTTGCAATGAGAGCACTAGGACTTAAAGCGGAGCTGATGGCTTATATTATGTGAGATTCTATCATGAGTAGGATGCTTTCTTGATACGATGATTCAAGTACAAATAACCTATCTGGGAGGTGGTATCAGAAAACACCATGAAGAGAATGAAGAAGTAAGACAGCAAAATGGGAAGAAAACAGTAAATCGTGTGCTATTAACCATGCTACTACTTTTGGTAACTGGAGCTTTATTCCATTCACAAACACTGGGAATCAACTTAAAGAGTCTGTATCAGAGATATTCCAGTTTAGATGATAACCAGGATATTTACTCACAAATTCCTGTCAGCTCTTGTTTAAGGGCATCTCACAGGAGGCATTAAATCACCTGTACCTCTGACCCACCTTGCTAACCAAGCTGACTGGGCACCTGTGGGTGGAGAAAACCCTGAAGTCAAGAGTTGCCACAACTTGTAGTCCAAATTTGTTGAGCTTGCTTGGAAAAGTGTTATAGAGTGTTAATGGCATCTGAGCCATTTGTTCTAACAACCTCTGTTGTGTTCTTTCATAGGAGAAAAAACATTCTCTGCTTTTGAGGTGTAAGCAAACTCCATGCACACATAATTTGTCCTTACTTAGGTCAAATCAAAGACGGACTAATATAAATGGGGATTGACTGGGTATGAAATGTTTGTGACTGACAGGGAAGCCTGGGCTTAGGACTGTGTCTATTATTTCCTGTCCCTTGGGTTCTATGTGTTTCCTAAAAGAATACTGTGTCTCCCTAGACGAGTTGGTGGAAGGGGTTCAAACATAATTGGAAGAGGAAATATTATTACATTGCTCCAATTAGACCACTGGGTTCCCTTTCTCCAGGAGACCTAATGCCCTCCTAACATCCCCAGCTCTCAGAAATTCCTTACTAGAACTCTCTACCACAATTAGAATCCCCTCTGTGTGGTCCCCTCATTATTTCTTTTCAACACTTTTGTCCCTTATTCTTTGGTTCTCAGTTAACTCTTAGAATTACAAGCTGAGAAATGTATGCATGTGAAAATGTGATGTTAGGTCAGGATTTGTAATATTGATCTTTCTAGGGGTTTGTGTATTTTTACAGTGGATTTCTAGAGGCCTGAGAAATGAACTCAAACAAAGAATGGTGAATGGTGGACTGCAGACATTCAGTGGAGAATCAGCTACTCTATGCCTAAGACATTTTAGAGAACCCATAGAAAAATGTGGCCTGGAGACCTTTTCCCAAAGCCGCCAATTAATAAAACCACAGAGATTATCACTGATAGTCACGTTACTCTCTTCATCCAGAATCCCACTCCACCCTCAGAGAGCTGATCCTTGAAGATTCAGTTCAGCATTTCTTCATAAGGTTGGCATGATAATGCCATTCTCACTTTTATTCATTTTTTGTTAAACGTCTGCACATACATCACACACTGTCCTTTTCTTGTCATTGTTTTATGAATAATACTCTTAGACCTTTAAGCTGATTACAACCTGTTTGAGGGTCAGAATTCTATTTTGTTTACTCTAAAATCATGTTAAGTCCCCATAGTTTTTCAAGCCTCATTTTTCCTTAACAACAGATTTGTGAGGCAGCTGCCCTTGGGTAGATTTGGCTGAGAAAACAGGTTCAAGGATATGTAAAGTCTTGCTTTAATCTTTCTAAACTCCTTCAAGAATATCCAGTGCACCTTATATAGGTAAGTTGTGGAACAGCATGGGACTTCATGTCTTCTTTCATGAAGAGTCACATGCTGTATTTTCTTCATTACAGGGGCATCATGGATTTCCTTTAGGGTATTACAGCAAGTGTGTGCACTGGAGTCAGAAGACTCAAGCTTAAGAAGTTGCCTTGCCACTAACCACCTCTATGCAAGTCTGACCCTCCATTTCATTGCTTGTAAAGTGAGCGGATGCTTGCTCTACCCCTCTCGTAAAGTTTTACAGGCTCAAATAAAATAATGAATGTGGAAGCACTTACCATATTTAAGCACTTATCGCAAGTGTTATGACTATGAACTTTGGAGTCCGAAATGGGGTTAAATACCTGCCCATAACTAACATTTATGCAAACTTGAGCAAATTACTTACCTTCTCCTTGACTCATTTTTTTATCTTTAAAATAGGAATAACAATATTTTTCTAAAGAGTTGTTTTGATGATTAAGTAAGATCATTGAAAACAACCTATGACATAGTAAATATTGATGAATGTCAGCTGTTTGGTTATTGTGCTGTTGTTATCAGTATTATTATGTTTCTAAGCACATATATGCTATGATTCTAGAGCGTCAACACAATTGAAATCTACTGAACTTTAGAGATCCATGAAGTGACTTCTTATCTTAATCCTGTAAGTGCCTTAATGTAACACCTGTGCACTTCAGCTCCCTCCAATGTAAAAATCAAAACTATTGGCACCTTACAGGTCTTCTGTGAGTGTTAAATGAGATAATGTACAGAAACATGTAGAGAACTATCTGATATTTCATTGGCATTAAAAATTATATCTTCTCTTTTTATTGTATTTCAGAGATGGGGATTGATTTTTTTATACCTTAAATTTTTTAGGATATCATTACTGATACTTCTCTGGGAAGTTTTTAAAGTTTTTCTGGTACATTTTCTGAAGCAGGTAATGTATGTAACCTAACAAATATCAGAAATCAGAAGACACTTGCAGCCCTAGAAAAGAACAAGATCATGTCCTTTGCAACAACATAGATGCAGCTGGAGGCCATTATTCTAAACAAAGTAACACAGAAACAGAAAACCAAATACCATGTCCTCTTTTATAAGTGAGAGTAAACACTGGGTACACAGGGACATACAAATAAGAACAACAGACACCAGGGACTTTTAAATGGAAGAGGAAGAAAGAATGCTGTCTTTCCTGAAGTCTGCATGTGCATCTGAATTCTAGTCTCTTTTCCAACATTAGACCTCTCTAGATCCAAACTACCTATTGAGTACCATGCTCACTATATGGGTGACAGGAACAATAGAGGCCTAAACCTCACCAGCATGTATTACACCCATGTAACAAACCTGTACGTATACTCCTTGAATTAAAATTTTAAAAAATAAAGAAAAATTTTTGAAAAAGAAAGAAAAATCACAAAACACATATCTTTATTAGGTAGAGAAGTATCAAAGGGATAAGAAAATTATCCTGGATGTTATGTCTCAGTTTTCCAATAGTAAGGGGACTTTATGTTAATAGATGGGGGAGAGATAAGCAAAAACCATCAATATCTTTTGGGACAGGTGGACTGAGTGGATCTTTGTAGATGATCCCCCAAAAGGCAGGTACCAATGCTATGAAATACTGCAGCATTCATGACAGATTTTGGACAATTTATGAAGTGCCAGTTAATGGATTAATGGATAAAAAAATACATTCTATTTGATAAACTCTCTTGTGTCAAACACTGAAGTTGTTCATAAGAGTGGCAGGGATCAGTAATGGGCAGAAAATTCCAATCATCAAATAAACAGATAAAGCCTCCAATATCCAAGACTTAAGTGAATCTCTGCTAAGCAGCTACTTCTATGAAGAAGACTTTGCCTAGCCTTTCAGTCACCGGGCTGGAAACTGAAAAAAGTTTACAGAATTAGGAATTGTTATATCTCCTTTTATTATTCATTTTCTATTTTGGAAAGGCCATATTGAGGAATAGTGCTAGTGAAATCACTTCTGTGTTTTTTGTAGTAGCACTTAGACTTTTTGGATTTCTCTCATTAATTGAGTTATTTATTCCTAGACCTATATCCTGCCTCTCATGTATCCAGAACAAACTGGAAGTGAAGTGTCACATCCACTTGGTTTTCCAGATAATTGAAAATTGTAGAAGGCTTCCACAACCCCATCTCCCCACACATAACCATATTGTCTAGGAAACCTTCTAAGCAGTTTTGTAAGCTTACCTATGTTTCAAAGCAAGTAAAATAGACCAACATCAACAACATTCATTATTGTTCTGTGCGACAGTACAATGCCTGTCTGGTGCTCTTGATAGCTGTCAATTGCCATTTTTAGAGTCACATTCTTTGATAACATCCCTTTCACTTCTGTCCACCTGACTCCTCTTACAGTCACATAGTCTTGATTTTGTATGTTAATTCTTAATTTAGATGGAAAAAATCGATGCCAAATACTATATATAATATACATATATATATATACACACACACATACATACATATACTATATATACACATACATATATATATACACACATATATATAAAAGTATGCTTTTAAAGTAAAATGTATGAATTTTAATAACTTCTCGACAGTTACTTGTTAGGAGCTGTTCTCCAGAAGGTTGTTGTAAGACACTCCCCTTTGGTATAAGTGCTTTGATGTTTCACATGGATATCTACCCAAAAAACCTTGGTTACATACCTACAAGGTAAATTCAGCGCTGACAGTGGGGCCTATTGTTTTATACGAAGTTTACATTAAAAAAATAGTGGATCCACAGCCTGGAGGCTCAGCACTAATCAGTGTGTTTTTAGTGCTTCTCCTTCAATGTCAGCAACTGATTTTTTGTTTTATGTTTCATAATAACTCACACGGTTGTGTCCAATTTTAATCACTTAGTGATTTCTTTGTTTGGTTCTGACATTGGGATTCAACACGCTTTGACCCTCATATCCTAAGTGACATTGAAATTTTCCTGGGGTCTAGGTGCATTGTTGGCTTCTATTCGTTCCTTTCCATCATTAGATCTCTCTGGGTCCAACTATATAGCTATGTAAATAGCTGCCTGTCACCTCTCACTAAACTTTCAAAATTATTTTCTCCATATAGACGTTGGAATATTCACCTACAGTTCTGATATTGACACTTAATTACTTCAATTTTATTCTATTGACTCTTGACACATTTCATATTTTGGGGGTTTCTATTTTGGTAGATGTATCTAGTCATTATTTTCTTGCTCAAACTGTTATCAACTAATCTCCAAAAATGCTTCTTCCTTCTGTTCTTGCTTTCATCAATTCAATAGTAATTTCTCAACAATATTAATAGATTGATATTTTTTCTGATATCGTATATTCAAATGTCAGTGGTACATTCCTGCTATGTGAACATTGTAATATAAGAAATTCTGGTGACTTAAGTTCTTAGAGCTCCCCATTGTGCTCTTCCTGTCTCAGTATTTCCTTCTCCACATTTACAGACAAAGACACTTTTGCCTCACTACCTAGCCTATTCCAGTCTTGTACAACATAGCATATATTGGTAATTCAAACTTTTGTTTTTTTCAAGAGATAAATTCCCTTATAAAGAACATATTGGTGGACAATTCATGAACAATTTAGAAGGTACTAGGTAAACACTACACAATAGCCTCAAGCAGACATCCAAGTCTAGTAAAAGGAGAAATGTTTTGATTGCAATCTTCTCACACACAAAAAAATGATTTTTGCCGAGAAATAAGTGTCTATGCTGTTCAGATTCCTTTTTTGCTTTTCCTTAAAAAGTTTTGTGATAAAAATTTAAGGTCAAGTATTCTCTACAGCACTAGATTTTACCTGTGGATAATATCTATAGTTAGGTAATAACTCATCTCTATTGGATTGTTTGCCTGTTTTAGTTTTGTTTGTTTGTTTGTTTAGGTTTTTGCGTCCCCTCATTCTAACCTCCCCCAGGAAAATGAACAGTTGAAGTCCCTTTGCAGTTTCTCTGGGACACAATAATGCCTCCAAGTGGAAGAAAAACTCTCTAACCCAGGAAAAGAATTCTCTCCCTTTTTTCAACATAAATAAGCCCAAGATTTTCCTCTGTAGATTATGACGGGCCTTTGTCAGTCTGGCCAAATGGCTCTTTGATGTCCTAACCTGGAGGAAAGGTAGAAAATTGTAAGGTAGAAAAATTATTTTTCAGTGTTTTCTGCTTCAATCACTTGAATTCTGATCCCATTAACAGCTCAGTAATCTTCGCCCACCAACACAAACCTGAAACTAAATACACATTAGCATGCTTATGAAAGAATAGTCTTTTTTATTCACGAGTGGATTTATACATTGATCCATTAGAATAAGATTTAGTGCCTGCCATATACTTTTCTATGTCCTGTGAATACAAAGATGAATAAGTTACTTTCTGTACCTGAGGGAAATTAATTTTTTTGTAAATATAGATGATTACTTTGATAAACTAAACTATAAAATGTTAATAAATTAGTGTGCTACCCATCTCAGTAATATCTACATTTAAAAAGTGGACTCTTGAAAGAACAGGTAATTATCAGGTGTTTTTCAGGAAAGAACACAGTGAAAGTAAAGCCCTGTACTTCATGAATCTCAGATGGCATCATGTTGACAATCACATGTAGTGTCGACTTTATGTATTTTATAAGTAGTTAGGCAGTTTTTCCTTGACAATGCATTACAATTTTTTAGGTAAATATGCATCAAAATTAATAAATGTACTTTGCATTGACTATCAACTTCATTAGGTATTGTGCGAGATCTTCTCTTAAACATCTTTGTCTAAGAACTGGGCTAAGTTTTTCATTTCCATTGTCTTAGTTGAATTGTAATATCAGTGAAGCAATCTTGCTTTCACATTGTTAACTTATTAAAAATGAATATTGGAGACATTACCAATGGAGGAATAAAGATGTTTCTAAATATTGCCAAAGCTATTAAATGAATACCTAGGATTTAAATCTACATATACCTGACTCTGAACTGCCGCACTTTATTTACCTCAATAATATTACAATAACATTAAATGTAGATAAAAATTGGTGGGGGAGACAGGTAATATAAAAATAAATAATGTATCCCCCCAAAAAAAGTAGACACGACAAATATCACATGGTTGACTTAGATGATTATATGATGTGAAATGTATCAATCATGGTTAAAAACTTTTGCTCTCATTTTTCTACAGTATTGCTTAGAACATCATAGACACCTAATAAATATGACTCAGTTAATTAATTGATATTTTAAATTGTGTACCAAAGTTTGAAACAGAGCTGAGTTTTTCTTAGTGGATATAAGTTCAGGTAAGAAATGAGTTAGAATATTCATGATTCTTGGTTGCAGGTTATTAGACATTTTCCACTATCTTCCAACTTTCCTGAGAGACAATAATTGTATTCTGGAGTTAGTTTATGAAAAGGAGAGTCACTTTATTTGATAGGTACAATTTCATTGTCTTTTGACTTTTCTCAATGATCAAATTTGCCTTCATAAAGAAGGTCTTATCACCATTTTGAATATATCCCCATATGGACAGCAAGGTTAAATGCCAAGGGACCATCTTCTTTATATGTGTTTTACTAAAGTTTTGAAAAGAAGAATCAGTGGGCTAATTACTTTGCAGTCACGATCTAAAGGTCTTCAGTGTTACCATTTAAAGCATGGTCATATAGGGAGGTCAGAGTGCAGTCTTAAGATCTGCAAAAATGGGTGGACCACATTCTTTAATTAGAATCCCCACTCTCATCCCCAAGGCATCTCTTCCACTTTTTATCTTATTTTATTTGTCCCTCTCAAAACATATTCAGGATTTCCAGATCTAAGCTATCACTGAATTTGTCTGTCAGTTTTGGAAAACAACCAGATTTAAGCGTTTAAAACAAAATGTACAATTTGTAGATATTATAATTTAAAAATTACCTGTTGAAATTATTATGAAATATAACATCATCTCTAGTCTCTGGGCATAACTACTAAATAATGAAAATGAATAACCAGTTATGAATGATTCTTTAAAATCTTTGAGGTCATGATAGAATAACAAGGAATATTGGGTACTTACTGTTTCAAGCCTATAAACACCAGAGGAATTAGTCATAAGTACTGAAGATTTGAGTCACTGTGATGGGTAAGTAGGATTTTATGCAAGGGGTGCTTCCCACTAGCCTTCAGATCAAATACATCAGTGGCTTGTTTCTCTGCCTATATATGAAACAGACTGTGTCTTTTCAAGGTTTAAGAAAAAAAAAATGCCTTGCCTTTCCCATCTCCTGCACATCAGCACACACGGAGGCTACACTTCTCCGAAGTTCAGAGAGGGATTTTTTTTTTCCCCCAGCATCTCTACCTGCCACACAGCCCTCTCACAGCTCGGGAAGAGACACAGCCCGAGATGCACTGCCGGGCTTTGAACGCTCTCTGAATAGCTCTTGTCAGTCAGGAGTCTGCATTTCATGTTTCAGATTTTTCCCAGGGGGCTTTGATGTTAATCCATTTCACACTTCTAACACATCTGTTCTTCTTCAGGCTTTCTTATCTTTTCTGAGCATTCAAATATATATGTGGAGGGAAAAAGAAAAAAAAAACATTCAGCTGTCATTGTGCAGTTTCTGAAGGGAAGACTTTAATGATGGAGCACATTCTAGCTCACCTCATTGATGCTCAGTTCTAACCACATGAGCTGCTGCGTGTGAGCTGCAATGTTTCTAACATTTACGACACACCCTGCTAAGGTCAGATGGCCTGGGCACTGGAAATAATTTAAAAAGCCACCTAAGTGCCTGGTTAAAAAATGTGCAAACATATCTTGGGTTTTTTGCCACGTGCCTAGCTCAATGCAAGATACTGAGGAGATGCCCAATGTAAGGGTGTGGAAAAGCAACCTGATCATTAATAGCACTGAGTCCCATTAGTCAACAAACAGGTAAAATATTGAATAATCATATAAAACATAAAAAAGCTCAATGTGACAATGGAGTTAATGTCACAATACAACATATGAGTAATTGGTAACAATGAACCACCATTGAGAATTACCAAAAAAACACAGAGAAAGAAGCAATGACTGTGAGCTGAGAAAGCTTTGATGGGAGGAAAAGGTGGCTAGAATGTAGAGTGGTGATGGTATTGAAGCTGGGTATTAAGGAGCCAATGGAAGAAAACTTTATTAATTTATAACTAATTTTTATTTAGCATTTATGGAATATTGTTCCTCTTGGCAGACTTATTGTAGCTCCTAAGATAAATTATCAGGCCTACTTTCAGCCCTCAACAGGCTTGCAATTTAAAAGAGCAATAAAGGAAAAAGAAAAAAAAATTTTGAACCAATAGCATGCATGATGATCTATACTTCGCTAGGATGAAATATTACAATGAATACCAAGGTACTTGCTCTTTTATTACATCTTTTCGACCCTTTCTTTTGTTAAAAAGTAACTGTTCCTATCCTGATAAAATAAAAAGAACAGCTCTGCAAAATGCTACAAAGTACCATATTAGATCTATTACATGAATTTAAATGGAGGCTATTGTCAACGTTATCTGTCTTTCTTCTCCTTTCACTGAATGAAACATGGCAAAATTTAATCTATAAACTGCTTTGCAGAACATTCTGCAGTCACCACAGAATTTCATCATGAAGCATACAGACTACAATTAGCAATGTGCCTTATAGGACTTACCATCTAGGATTGAAAGTGAATGAAGGAAAGTAATATACTGAGTGTGTACCCTTCATAGGAACTTAGAATAAGAAGCTGAATGGCATTTTTTTTCTTGTTGACATAAGTGTCCAGACCTTGACCACTGTGGAGAGATTACAAGGAGATCTATTTTTATATAACTTGAGAAAATTCTAATCATAGCTCTTACCAGTGGAAATCTTTTGTAGAAGAGAATGACCATCCACTTAGGATGCTGTACTTATAATTTCTACATAGGCGGAAGCTTGCTTTGGAAAACTCTTAAACAGTCCAGGATTGAGTAATACAGTGATCAGGTCATATAATGTTATGCAAGATAAGAAGATTCATAAGTAAATGAATATTTGGCATAAAATGGAATGATTGTTGAGTATGATGGGGGAAGAGTGAGTATGAAAGGTTTGTGGTGGTGGCTATTTTCACAAAACTTCATGTCATGGCTATAATACAACAAGGAAATTATATGCATCATAAATATGCATCAATAGTTCACCTTCTAAAGGCACACTACCACAATAAGTGATGAGGAAATGTTACATGCTGAACTGCTGGTTACTGTTTTATGCAAGTCAGCTAACATGGAGGGATTAGACATTTGGAGACCCGATTCTACATATTTATTCATCTCTTCTTCTCTCATAAACCCTAGCCAGCCTCTTGACAATTAAATTTGTCTTTATTTTATCTTCCATAATAAATTACTTAGAAACAAACAAAATGTGGATACATTTAGATACCATTATGTCAAACATCTGGATGCAAATAACAACATTTTTAAAAATACTAATCTAAAAAAGTGCTTTTAATATAAGATGCTGGTTTGCAAAATGCCAAATTCCCAATAGGCCAAATTGCACATTTGCAACTTCAATTTTAAAACATATGTATTGTTCCATTGTTCTTCTAGTTTTGGTATTGAAATAGTAAGGCATTCTCTTTGTGATATTGCTTTTACATGAAATTTAGAAATTCAATGCTTAGAGTATTTGCAGTAACTTGTCATGGTTACTTGTGATTTCTGAACCAATGAAACTGCTGTGTAAGTTAGCTAATTCCAATCTAACCTCTGACAGCTAATTGGTAAACAAAACAATGAGAAGGTTTGAAATATTAAATTAGATCTTGAATTACCTTCAACCCCATTAGCACATTGTATTGTTGAGCACTGATTTCAGTCAATGAGAATTCTAAGTAGAATGAAACACAAAAGACCAAAATAACAAAATACTAATCATACAGATTATCCAACAAAGACACTTAAATTACCACTCCTGTTTTACAGTTATTATCATACTCCTATAATCCATGTCCCTTTACAAGGCTATTCAAGCTATAACACAAGACAGGCAGTGCATTGCTCTGCTATTTATAAGGTGCCTTGGGTCATGTTATATGGCATAAGACTAAAGGCAGTATGACTTAAACCACCCAAGAAGTGCAATAATCCCTAACAAATGCACAGCCTGGAGTATCTTATTGCTGTTATGAAATGAAATTCATACATTAAACTAAGAAAAATGGTCAGACCCAGAGCATTTATTGGGAATAATAAACATGTCTGTCTATCCATTGATGCATTTTTGTCTGGCCTATAGGAATATGAAGTGATTGTTCCAGTCCCACAGATTATCTACCGTGTCTGAGAAGCAAACTGCATCAATATTGTTGGTTTCAGACATCCTCAACCACCTTTTAAACTACTGGGTTTCTTTCTTTGACATTCTTCTGGCTTCCACTATTGATTTTAGTAATAATCCATATGGAGTAGAGAACAACACCAGGTCCCACATGTAATAGAAATGCACTTGTAGAATTTTGTCCAAAGAGATCTGGAAAAAAAAAAAATACCTGCCTGAATCATGGTAAACTGAGAGAGATGAAGAACAGAAAGTATTCCCCAGTTTGAGAGAGACATTGTGGCGGGAGCATCAGCAGGTAGCAGAGCTGGCTTTATTTTAATACCTTTATTAATGACCTGGAAGAGGGAGGGAACCACACACTAATGAAATCATCAAGCAACACAAAATTGGAAGGTGTTGCAAGTGCTAGTGAGGACAAAAAAATAATGTAAATCTAATTAAGGAGGTTAGAAATGTCAGAAAAAAATAACCAAATTAAATTCACCTTGGTGATGTGTAGATAGATTCATCAGGGAAAAATAACATCTAAGCCATGTCTAATGCTAAACAAAAAAAAAGATAGAAAAGTTTCCAAATTCAGGTTTTTCCACAATGAATTTGGCAAGTGGTACCAAATACCTATTTTATTGACTGTTTTCTTTCCTCTGGGCATCTTAATGTTGTAACCCAAGAGACTACTACTCCACTTTTAGTAATTAGTGATTTTAGTATTTAGTGATTTATTTCTAGCCTCTTTCTTATGTTATCTAGCACCATTAGTGACAAATATTATCCTAATGGTTACTGATTCTCAAAACCGAAAAAAAATTTTCAAAGAAAAAGAAGTCTTCATTTCTGGACAGTAATATCAATACAGAAAGAAAAACAGTGTGATAATCATATGGAATAAACACGCAATCTCAGAAAATCCAAAACAAAAATACACATGTACAAACTGAATACATGCATTCACATAGGTTCATATTGCAAATGAGTTTTTAAAAATTTTCTTTTGTGTGCATTAGTGTGTGTGTTGCATATAAAGAAGCTTACTTTAAGAGTCACCTAAGAAGCAAGTTTCCTCAAAATATGTTTAATCTTATGTGTGATACTCCTCTCCCCCATATATACAGAACACTACAAAAACGAAACAATGAAATCTTTTGAACTGTTCTATACCAGTGTTTTTTTGTTTAGTAAGGAGTACATCTCCTCCTTAATACAGAACCATTCTTACCCCAGATAGGAAGTGGTTTGAATGCTCACACAGAGAGATGCATTTGTTTACAATCACTAAATTGTAAAGAACCTTGCTTTGAAACATTCTTCTGAGCATCAAGAGAGCTCATGATGTCACTGATCAAGAATCACAGCCTGAAACTCATTGATGGCTTATGGGAGAGAAGCCTACAATCTTGGTTTGCTAACTGGAAATCATGAATGTAAATTCCTCATTTTTTATATGAAGAAAAGAAGACCCTGAGAAGATACAGCAAAGACTAGAATTCTAGAACTCTTGATGTCTTGCCTAGCTACATTTATGAGAGTCAAATTTGCACACCTTTAATTGGTGAGTCATACTCCCCGTTCCATTCAGTCCTGGGAGGGTGCACAGAGTAGTAGGATCAACAGTGATAGGACTCTGGATTCAGGCTAGAATTTGGTGAACTTTCAGTTGGACTGACTACTCCATGATTGTGTGATTATGTGTTGCTCAATTACTGACCTTAAGTCCTTTGAAATGTTTTACAAATAATGTCAAGTGGAAACATTAAGAGAGTCAATATTATGTAGAACATAAACATTATGGCTCAATGTCTGGGTCCGAATCATGGCTCTGCTCCTCTATGACCTAGGACACACTACTTAAACTCTGCATTAGTATCCTTATCTGAAAAATGGTGACCATTTGTAACCTACCTAATAGACTCATTGAAACTTCTAAATGAGTTAATAGAGTTCTCAGAATAGTATCTGCCACACGGTAAGTTCCACACACCTACCTAAAGTTTTAGTGCATTTCCCGGAGTTGTTTTTTGCTTGTTTGTAGGGTTTTTGTTTGTTTGTTTTTTGAAAACCGCTACAACTTTTAGGAAACTGCTTCGACGTTGCTGTTCTCATCCTAAAAATATTTTTTTGACCCTATTACTATACTATTTTGACAGCATGGTTGTCCTTGTTGGAGGATGTTTTTGGAAGAGAATAAAGAAAGGAGGAGAGGAAGAATAATTTTGTATCAAAGCAATGCCAACAACTTCAAATTAAATCATACAATTTTGATTGCAAAAAGTTTTGTGTCCACTTCAGTCAGCATTGGAATTCCTCCACTTTCTATATTGTATTATCTCTCCTCTGCCTTCTATTTTCCCTTTTCCCCTAATATCTGAAAAAGCAAAACTGCAGATTTCTCTTTCTATCTTTCTCTTTTTTTCTTTGTCTCTCGCTCTTTCTCTTTCATATTTCAGCATGAACAACAGATATAATTTCTTAGCATTCTCGGGACATATATGTGCTCATACTTCCTTCTGGACCTGAGGTCTTATCAAAGTATTTTTTTTTTTTCAAAAACAGCTTCCTTCCTAAGAAAAATCCAGGTGACATCTGGTGAACTAAAGTCTTTTTCCCTATGTTCCACAAGTGTGACTATGAGCATTTCCAAGTAAAGCCAAAGGTATTATTTCATTTTGGCCTTTCAGTGAAGAAGAATTGAAGGATACAATATTGATAAGGAAATAGAAGTGTAAAAACTTAGTCGATTTTGCCAGGATCACAAGTTTGTGACAAAACCTGGATGCAGTATCTAGTGTATTTCTACTATTCAAAGGTGTTTTCCCTACATGTTTGGTCTTTGCAAATCAGTTGCGATCTACACACAACAGATGTAATCAGTTAAACCAAATCAGCAAGATATTCCACTCATCAATTGTCTTCAACAAACAAACCAAATTAGCATTCAAAAATATTAATTGATAGAATTCACCAATTCATTCAACAGGCTTGTCAATAGTGTCTGAAGAGTTAGACAAGCAGATTATTTGTCAATGGTTATTTACTGAGGAACACTCTTATTCACCACCCCATAGAATTAGATATTTTAAAATCTGCTTCAGGCTCAGAAACAAATTGTTGGACGTTCACAGAAATGTTGTTGCAAAATGAACGGATTTGTCACCAAACAAGGAACACATAATCAGACTGGCTGAATGCGCTCTAATTAGATCTCAGCTTTGGGTTGACACTGACACATGTGTTGTGCCATGTTTTCAGGAAGCTGAAGTCTCATTATATGGGTGGTTGGGGCTATTGCTATTCTGCTATTATAATTTTACCACATTTTTTGAAGTGTTCTTCATGTTTCTTTTCTTTAGCTTTAGCCTGAGTAAATGAGATGGAATTTTAAGTAATTCATAGAAAGGTTTAGCATTCAAAAACTTTGAAATGCATTGTAGTAATGAACTGAATGCAACGTTGAATAACAACTGACTAAGCTAACAAATAACAAGAAAAATAAGATTAGATTTCTAATATTAAAATAAAGGTCCACATTAAATTACCTAGCTCAATGTCTAGTTAAGCATTCGATAGTTTTAAAAATTATCTTTCTCTTCAAATACTTAGGCATTTAAAGTAATTCTCAGTTTTGTCTTAGATGTTAGGAAGTTTGATTGAATACTAGGGATAGAGGTTCTCCAGTGGGTGCTAGGGAAATGGATATCTCAGGTGTGGGTGCCATGTTCATCTTATGAAAATACTAGAAGTTCAGTTGAGTTCTGTTCCTAACCAACTGCTGAGATGAGTATTGTCAAGGAAGAGATATTTATATATGGGAGATATCTCAGAAGAAGAGGAGATTTCATCTCAAATCCATCTCCCTGGTCTATTGAAATTTGGGTCTTACGTAGTGGGGGTGGGAATGTGAAATAGCACTTAGGGAGGCATAAGGAAGCAATCATGAAATGTGAGAGGTCCGGCAACCCATTGTGTGGATGTGGTGTTCACGTGAGTTTCAGTCCCTTGCCTGAGGTTCAGTTTCCTGAAGAGCGAACTTAAGTTTTAATACCAGTAGAGTCAATTTCTGTGTTCATTACAAAAAAAAAACCCTCAAAATGTCAGTTCCACGGAAAAATTGGGTTGATTTCATTTGCACATGTTGGAAAAACTCAAGTACACTTAGTACAAGTAAGTTAAGACCAAGGACAGTTGGACAATTCAGCAGAATCCACACACAGCAAGGTAAGATGGAAGATGAGGGTGGAAGTACCATTCAGAAAACTGGACCCCAGGCATATGGAAGAAATAAACAAATGGACATGAAAAACATCATGTCCTAAATCAGTGAACCTTGAGAAACAAGCTTGGGTTGAATCCAATTACCTGAAAGTACAAACATCTGTGGGATCTTCCTCAGAGGATAGACACCTAGATGATTAGGACCTCACAAATCACCAGGGTTGGAGGTTTGCTGGATGGCTTTATTTCATACTGTATTAATTAATTTTGCATTGTTAAAGAAATACCCGAGGCTGGTAATTTTTAAAGAAAAGAGGTTTATTTGGCTCCTAGTTCTGCACGGTGCTGGCATTTGCTTAGGCTCCTAGTGGGGCCTCAGGAAGTTTTTACTCCTATTGGAGGGTAAAAAGAGTTGTCATATCACATGGTGAGAGTGGGAGCAAGAGCTAGAGGAGGTTCCAACCTCTTTTAAACAACCAACTGTCACATGAAATAGTTGAGCATGAACAAACTCATTACCACTATAATGACATTAAGCCATTCATAAGGGTTCCACTCATAATCCAATCACCTCCCACCCACCCCACATCCAACATTGTGGATTATATTTCAACATTATATTTGGAGCAAATGACCAACCAAACTATATCACCCATCCACTTTTTGTTTCCAATAAAGGGAGACTTGGTCCTAGCAGGGTCTAAGATCACCTACATCATTCTAAAATTTGAAATGGTCCATCACTGTTATTCCACATTAACTACCAAAAAGTATAACTGTTAGATCAAATTTGCCTTATAAAAAAACCTAAATTTGTGTTTCTTTGTCTATTTAATGACAATGGTGGTTGGCACACACAATCAAAGGGGCAAATTATATGTATTTTTATAGTTTTTCAATGAGATTGACCCAATGGATAGAGGTTGTTGAGGAATATGTTTATGTTGAAGAAACACTTAAAGTTACAGAAGAACTGGATCAATACCAGGGAAAATAACTGACAAGGAGATCAAGTAGTATATTATTAAAAACACATATATGACATATTGGAGAAAATTTCACTCCACATTAGCTCAGTCAATATTGTGGAGAACATATATACTATTGTATTTCATGGGTATGGGTCATCTTTCAAAAAGTACAAGTTCGCCCTCCAGGTACATTGCTTCACACACATTATATCATATATTAGCTTTTTTTTCCTTTGCAACTCTAAAAAGAGAGGTGATAGGCTATAAAATAGATAGTAAACTCCAGTGTGGAGTCCAGAGTTACTTTCAAAATATAATTTTCTCTGTTCTACACTTGCCTGAGAAAGAGTTTCATGGTGTTAATTAAGAGATTCCTATATTTCAAACATTAATTAGTACTTCACAGACTGTGAAAATCAACTTACCTGAGCTCTATGATCCAAACCTCTTAAACCTACCAGGCTCACAGTTTGCAAAGGAGGTACCTAAACAAGGAAAACAACGCTCTAAATAAAAGGAGTTGTGTTAAATGAACAAATGAGCAAAAGAAAAACTGTAGTCTTACTCTATAAAATATTAAGGCTCCCGTTGCAAATTACTTAGTTTACTCAAGGATTGTGCCAGCAATAATGAACACAATGAGCCTATATAGCTTCAATTCCTTCAGAGACATTGGATAAAAGCAGAATATTTCCACAAGAGCTCTGCCTGATTGAGAGTCAAAGGACTTCTTCAGAATGCTGTTGATCTTGGAAAAGTTACGTAATTTCCATTGGCAGGGCCAGCGTTTCTTTTATTTGGTTAACTGACTCTTTGGAAGAGTGATGCAAAATAGAGAGTACTCAAATCAGTAACAAGCTAGAAAGACTCTAAGATGTCCTGGGCTCACATGGCTTTTACTTTCCCCAGGTGCTTTGTGGGCAAAAACAAATCATGAATTGTCTTAGATTCCAAGCATCTTAGAATCTTAGCAGACAAAAACATGTATCACAAAGTGTCTCAACTATTACCTTATACATTTTTTCCCGATATAAATTATCTTTAAGTGAAGGTTAATTGAATTGCTACTTGGCAACTGATAACCAACTAACCCTCAAGGAAGCTTTCTACGTCCAGGTTCTATCCCACACCAGACAATCAGTCCTGATGAGGCAAGACATTAATCCAGTGTCATATTTTGCCTTGTTTCCCTTTGCTTCTCTGACTTTCAGCCTATTGGAACTTAAGACAAAATTATCCACCTGAACCTTGGACTGAGAGTCAAATCAGACATAGTTTCTTTACTTCTTTTTTTCCAAATCCTTAACACTATCTTTGGCAACGAATCTATCCGCCCTTCCTTGTCCTCAGACTGTACACTCTGTCTTGGATCATATGCCTAAAATTTAACTTCTGTTACCTTGGAGTTTCAAACAGTTATTTTGACTGATTTCCTGATGTATTATGATAAGAATTGTGGCTAAAATCAAATTTTGACTTAGGGGTCTTGCTCTTCCTTAGCCCTTTTCCTCCTATGTGTAGAGAGTAAGTCCTGCCCAGGAGCTCAGGGTATAGGTCCTGCTATCTAAGGAGAAATGTTTTAATGATGACTGCTTTTCTCACTGACTTCCAGTGCTAGATTCCATTTACCTTATTTGAACCCCAAATTCCGTCTCACACACTGGTGTTACAGGAGTTTTGAGCTCCACTGTCAGCTTAAACCAACAACCTCGGGCTCTTGTCCCATGACCAAGAGATTAAGGAATGGGGACACCAAAAGGATGAATGAAAGGAGTTTGTTAAGCAAGAAAAATTCTCTAGGAACAGAGAGGGGGTCCAGAGTGGGTAAACCACTGTTAGAAGGGTTTTTTTAGGTTTTATCTTACTTTTTCTAGAGGTGTTTCTCTCATTTACATCTCATCCACCCCTTATTTCCTGAGACCCAATCCTTACTGCACATGTGGGTCATTTACCAAAGTTACTCCATCTTGAATATTACCCATTAGTACCACAGAAAAGCTCACTTTGGGGTGAAACCATGATGCAAATGCTATGTTAATGATATTATAATAAGCCATGGTCAAGCTAGTACATCTAGTTAAGCTACTGTGCCTGCATTTAAGCATCAAAAGAACCCCTTCTAGCAAAACATCCTGGATTGATAGGATGTTCTTAACCACACTAGTCACACTTCTAGCACACAATTATACAACAGGGGTGGTACAGGGGCATTCCCACAGGTGTTATTTCTTCTTGAGACCCTCCCTCTCTGTCTGCCTGGTCAGTGTCTAACTATCTCCTCTCTCACTGGTGCTGACTCTTATTTGAATCTAAACTAGCTCTCATAGTGAACCAGTCTCTTTGAAAGTCCCAGCATCCTCCATGCTTTCCACCAACAACTGTGACTGAGGTGAAAATAAACAGCACCAACAACAAAGACAAGCAATGGTTTTGTTCTGTTGGACACAATATTGTGAAGGACTCACACTGTCACAGTTCATACCTACCTTTGAGGGCTGACAGTCTAGTTGAAAGCCACAACTAAAACTGAATTGATAGCACATTTTATACTTCCATGTCAGAAAGCCTATATTGGTCTTGGTTCTCTAGAGAAACATAATCAATAGGCTATAATAAAGAAAGATATAGAAGAGACTTATTATAGGAATTGTCTCATGTGAAAATGGAGGCTGAGAAGTCCTCCAATCTGTCACTGACAAACTAGAGAATCAGGATTGCTAGTGTCTAGAACTGGGATTGGTGCTAAGTAGGTTCTGGGGAGGGTATGGTGTAAATGCCAATCCAGGTCCAATTCCAAGAATTAGGAACACCTATGTCCCAGGGTAAAAAATGATTAATGTTCCAGCTCAAACAAAGAGAGAGTAAATTTACTCTTACAATGCCTTTTTGTTCTATCTGAGCCCTCAACTGATTGGATGATACCAACCCACACTGATGAAGAACTTGTTTACTTAATCTAACCATCCAAATGCTAATCTCTTTCAAAGCACTCTCACAGATACACCCAGAAATAATGTTTTATCAGTTATCTGGTCATTCCTTAATTCAGTCAAGTTGACACTAAAAATTAACCATCATAAAAGGTCAACTTATATTAAAAGTGTGTAAGATCAGAAAGCTTGAGCAGTTTGTGTAGAGACTGTATTTATTGATGGTGATGACTCCATTCTTGAAAGCTAGATTTTGCTAAATGTATACCTTTAAGAAATAAACTATTTTACAGATGAGAAATGAGAGGCTTAAAGGTTAACTATTTTCCTAAAATTACACAGTTAAAACAAGATAGAACTGAGAATCAGCCCAACTCCCCTTCCCCTGAGCTTTTCTGAAAAACAAACAGACAAACAAAAATTCAATGCTGGAACTTATAGAAGAATACAATTTGAATTGTTTGAAAATATGAACAAAAGGAATATGATGTCAACCCATATGGCTTTGTCAAAGTTAATCAATCATTTGTGCCAGTCAATTTTCATTCAGATGGAAGAGACCAGTGTGTGATTTATTGAACAGTCTGTCACTTCTACTAATTCCATTAGGACTCTAATAGTAAGTATTACCTGGCAACTACAGCAAGAATCCGGAAGCTGGCGGGCATCAGTTCTGGGTAAAATGTGGCCCTGGGTGATTGGGAAAGAGAGCCAGACCCATTCAGTGTGGAACCAATTAGTTCTTACCCTCACCACTTTCTCATTCGCAAATGGCTTTTTCCTTTTATCCAGCTGTTATCTGTTTTTCAGTTTTCCGTTTCTCTAATGAGGTATTTGGTATTTAATCTTTCAGAATAATGAATGAGTCAGTCTGTCTGCAAAGGTGGTACTGTCCTGGGAGCACTGTGGCGGCTCTTCAGGTTGAGTCTATTGTTTGTCAAGATTCTGTGAAGCCAGCTTCCTTGAATGTGTCTGACATTGAGATTACATTGCCTCACAAAGAGGGGGCAACCTGGGAATGGCAAGGCTAGAAAGAAGTACTTCACTCCAACAAACATAAAGAATTGGAGTCACGTGTTAGGTTCTCAAGAGAACAGAACTTCAGAGCATAGACCATTCAACAAATTAGATTTATCAATAAAGAAACAATTTCTCAGGTTTCCAAAACACTTGCAAATGCACATGTACATACTGCTTCAAAGCTGTATACTGTAGATACTGGTTACTGTGATGATTTACATACAAATAAATAAAAATTAAATAAATGATTTAATTATTTTCTCAATGGCACCAGTCACATTTCAAGGTCATGACAACCATGGGTGACTAAAGGCCACTAGTGTTGGACACCATAGATACAGAACACTTTCATTATTTCACAAGTAATTAAATAATGTCCAGTGTTCTACTAGATAGCACTGTTCTAGAAGAAAGAACTGTCCTCAGTGTCTACCCTAGTAATGACATCAAGCACAATCATAAATAATAAGCAGTTGGTACATGTTCTGTCTAAACAAGGGACAGAAATCTAGCATTTTTTGCCAAACACAAGCCATTTAAAAATCATACACTTACCTTTGTGAGTCTAGAGAATAAATAATTAATGTAATACCCCAGATTAAATAAACCACTGTATACAACAGGGATAAGAAATTGCTCATTTCTCAATTCCACTTAGAAAGCAAGAATCAGTAAATTTGTATACCTAACCCTGAAATGTACCCATCTTTAAAATAAAAATTATTTATAAAAATTTCTCAAGCGGTGATCTCAAGTTCACCTGGATCGCAGTAACCCAATGAGGGAGTTTAATAATAAAATTAAGGTGAGCCGGGCTCGGTGGCTCAGCCTGTAATCCCGCGCCTTTGGGAGGCTGAGGTGAGTGGATTGCCTGAGCCCGCGGGTTCAGGTCCCGCCTGGGCAAGCGAGACCTCATCTCTACAATAAATCAAAAATTAGCTGGGTGTGGTAGCGCGCGCCTGTAGTTCCAGCTACTCGGAAGGCTGAGGTGGAAGGATCGCCGGAGCCCAGCTGGTCGAGGCTGCGGTGGCCGGGAGCGGCCACTGCACTCCAGTCTGGGTGACAGAGTGAGACTCCAACTCAAAAAAAATAAAAAATAAAAAATAAAAATAAAAATAAAATTA
>CAUYQG010095239.1:0-16856 GCA_963574415.1 Tarsius wallacei
CCACCTAGGTGCTTCTGCGGCCACTCTGGTGGATCACGCCTCCCGGCAGAGTCACTGCCAAGCTGTGAGGCACCGGGGAAGAGGGAGCAAGGCTGCCAACAGTCCCGTGAGCAACCTTGGGTCACCTGGCGGACAGCCAGAGGTAGCCTCGTGAGAGACCTTATGCCAGGGACACCCCACTAAGCGGCACCCGGGCCCCTCACTCACAGACGTTGCGAGTTAATAAGAGTTTGTGGTTGTATTTCAAGCGGCTAAGCTCCCGGCCTATTTGTTCCCCAGCAAGTGTGAGCCGCTGTGCCCAGCCCGTTTATCTTTTAAATCACGTGGGAAATAAAAAGAGGAGTGACTCTCCAAAAAAGACTATAACACTTGCTTTTTAATTTAATTTAATTTAATTTTTTTTGAGTTGGAGTCTCACCCTGTCACCCAGACTGGAGTTCGGTGGCCGCTCCCGGTCACTGCAGCCTCGACCTGCTGGGCTCCGGCGACCCTTCCGCCTAAGCCTTCCGAGTAGCTGGAACTACAGGCGCGTGCTACCACGCCCGGCTATATTTCAATTTTTAAGTTTTGAATTTTATTACCAACTGATCACTGACAGTTATTTCATGCACGAAGAAAAAACAGTTTCTAGGTGTGAATTTTTGTTAATCGGTTGGCATTCTGCCGTGCACTTTCATTTCATTTCATTTCATTTTTGAGTCAAAGGGTACACGTGCCCATGAGTGGGGTAGGTATAGTGCATAACGGCGAAGTTTGGGCTTTTACTGGGCTCATGAAGCAGATGGTGAGATGGTACTCATAAGGGTTTTTTCCCAGCCCTTGCTTCCTCCCCTCCCCCCTTTAGGAGGCCCTAGTGCCAATTGTTCTTACCCTCAGGCCTGGGTGTACCCAGTGCTTAGGGGGAACACGCGGTATTCAGTCTTCTGCGTCTGTGATGAGTCACGTGAGAGAATGGCCTCCAGCTGCCTTGGACATACAGAGGACATGACCTCGTTCCTTTTTAGGGCTGCGTAGTACTCACTGGGGTGTAGGTGCCGTATTTCCCTTCTCCAGTTTACAAGCTGGTGCGCCTGTTGAGGGCACTTGGATTGGTTTTGCTACTGTAAATGGTGCTGCCGTCAACATGCGAGAGGAGGCGTCTCTTCGGTGGAATGATCTGTGCTCCTTCGGGTGTGCACCCTGAGCGGGACGCCTGGGCTGGATGGCAGATCTGTTTCTAGCTCTTTGAGAATGCCTCAAACCGCTTTCCACAGGAGCCGAACTAGCTTCCATTCCCACCAACGGTAGGTAAGGGTACCCTTTTCTCTGCAGCCATGCTGACATCTGTTGTTTTTTGACTTATTGGTAATGACCATTTTGACTGGTATAAGATGATATCTCCTTGTGGTTGGAATTTGAACCCCCTAATGATTAGTGATGTAGAGTATTTTTTCATAAGTTTATTGACCATTTGAATCTCTTCTTTTCAGAAATATCTGTTCTGGTCGTTTGACCACTTTCTAATGGGTAAATAATTTTTTTCTTCACTTTTTTTTTTTTGAGTCTCACTCCATCGCCCAGGCTGGAGTGCTGGCATGCTCACGGCCACCCCAGCATCGACCTGCTGGGCTTTGGTGATCCTTCCACCTCAGCCTTCCAAGTAGCCGGAACTACAGGCATGTGCTATCACGCCTGGCTAATTTTTGATTTATTGTAGAGACGGGGGCCTCGCCAAGTTGCCCAGGTGGGTCTCCAACCCGCAGGCCCAGGCATTTCCTTCGCCTCAGCCTCCCAAAGTGCTGGGATTACAGGCTTAAGCCACCATGCCCAACCTTTCTTTACTTTCGATTTGTTTGACTTCCTTATAAATTCTGGATATTAGGCCTTTGTTAGATGCAGAGTTTGCAAATATTTTCTCCCATTCTGTAGGTTATTTATTTAATCTGTTGGGGTTTTTTTCTGTGCAGAAGATATTTATTTAGGTCCCACTTGTCAGTTTTGTTTTTTCTTGCATTTTCTTTTGGGGATGTGGTCATAAATTCATTGTCTTGCCTGATGTCCAGGAGGGTTTTTCTAGGCTTTCTGCTGGGATTTTTATAGTTTGAGGTCTTAAATTTAAGTCATTAATTTATCTTGGGTTAATTTTTGTCTATGAGAGATGGGGTTTAGCTTCATTCTTCTGCATGTGGTTAGCCGTTTCCCCATCTATTCAATAGGGCGTCCTTTCCCCAGCGTTTGTTTCAGCTTTGTCAAAGATGAGTTGTGGGTCAGTGGTTTTACTTCTGGATTCTCTGTCCTGTTCCATTGATCTATGTGTCTGTTTTTGCTACAGTGCCATGCTGTTTTGATTACTGCATACTTGTAGTAAACTGTGAAGCCTTGGCACTGTGATGCTCCTGGTTTTGTTCTTTTTGCTTAGAATTGCTTTGGCTACTCAGGCTATTTTTTGCTTCCGTGTGAATATGATTTTTGTTTATATCTAGATTTGTGAAAAATGATGCTGGCAATTTGATAGGGGTTGCACTGGATCTTCAGACTGCTCTAGGCAGTATGGACTTTTTAACGATATTTATTCTTCCAGTTTACGAGGATGGGACATTTTTCCACTTGTTTGTGTCATCTCTGATTTCTTTTTCCCCCTGCTCCCTCATGTTTTATAGTCTTTGATTTCTTTCAGCAGTATTTTGTAGTTCTCATTGTAGAGGTCTTTCATCTTTTTGGTCAGATGCATCCCAAGGTATTTTATTTTGTTGGTGACTATTGTAAAAGGTATTGTGTTCTTGATTTGGTTCCCAGCTTGAATGTTGTTGGTGTACAGAAATGCGATGAATTTTTGAGCATTGATTTTGTATCCTGAGATTTTACTGAGGTTGTTTATGAGTGCTAGGCATCTTTTGGTGAAATCCTTAGGGTTTTCTAGATATAGAACCATATCATCTGTGAAGAGAGATCGTTGGCTTCCTCTTTTTTTATTTGGATTTGTTTTATTTTTTTCTCTTGCCTGACTCCTCTGGTTAGGACATTCAGTACTGTGTTCAAGAGGAGTGGTGAGAGCAGACGTCCTTGCCTTGTTCCCGTTCTTAGGGAAATGCTCCCAGCTTCTGCCCATTAAGTGTGATGTTGGCTGTGGGTTTGTCACAGTTGGCTTTTATTTTGAGGAAAGTTCTTTTGATGCCTACATGGTTGAGCGTCTTTTTCAAGAAGTGATGTTGGATTTCAATAAAATGATTTTCCTGAATCTATTGAGATCATCGTGTGGTTCTTGTTTTAGATTCTGTTTATGTGGTGGATTACATTCATTGACTTGCATATATTGAACCAGCCTTAATTTCTGGAAATAAAGCCTACCCGATCATGGTGACTGATCTTTCTGGTGTGCTGCTGGATGCAGTTTGCTAGTATTTTTGTTGAGGATCTTTGCATCTACATGCATCAGGGATATGAGCATGCAGCCTTCTTTCTCTTTTGTGTCTTTGCCGTTTTTCTGGTATCAGAATGATATTGGCTTCACAGAATGGGTTAGGGAGGAAACCTTCCTTCTCCATTGCTTGGAATACTTTCAGTGGCTCTTTTACTGGCTCTTCCTCGCGTGTCTGACAGAATTTTGCTGTAGATTCGTCTGGTCCAGAATTTTTTTGGTAGGAAGTTTTTAAAAAAATTACTGATTCAATTTTGTGATTAGTTATTGGTCTGTTCAGGGTTTTAATTTCTTCCTGTCTCAATTTTGGGAGGTTGTGTGTTTCCAATAATTTGTTCATCTCCCCTAGATTTTCTAACTCACCTCCATACAGGTGTGCCGCGGCCCGCGCAGCTGCCTCGAGGGTTCCGAGAGAGCGCGGCAAGAGATTAAGAAAGACACAGACACGAAGACATAAAGAAAAGCTGGGGTCAGGTGGGACACTCCTCTCTGATGGAGGACAAGTGACCCCGAACTAGCTCGGCATGTTTGTTTTATAATCAAGCACAAGAGAAGGTGGGAGGGATTCAAGGTCTATGAGGGAGCTACAACGGAGTTCTGCTGCTGCCTAAACGGCGAGCTGTTCCGTGGTGGTCTTGTTGTAACTGAGGTTTTATCTGTACTACGTGCCGGATGTGTGGGCATCTGAGACGTCGTTCCATGTGGCAGGCTGCATCCCTTGCTCTTTGGCTGGGATGCAGAGCGACCACGTGAGACCTTGCCTTCGCTTGGGGACTTGCCTTTGCTTGAGGCCTGCTGTTCAGACAGTGCTCATTCACGTCCCACACAGGTCTTTATAATTATCTCTGATCATCTTTTGTATTTCTTTAGGATCAGTTGTAATGTCATTGATTGTATTTATTTGGATCTCTCTCTCTCTCTCTCTCTCTCTCTCTCTCTCTCTGTTAATCTGGTCAAGGGTTTGTCATTCTTGTTCATTCTTTCAAAGAGCCATGTTTTTGACTTGTTGATTCTCTCTCTCTCTCTTTGTGTGTGTGTGTGTGTGTGTGTGTGTGTGTTGTCTCAATTTTATTTATTTCTGCCTGACTTTGGATATTTATTTTCTTCTGCTAGCTTTGGGTTCAGTTTGTTCTTGTTTTTCCAGTTCCCATAGGTGAGACATTAGGTTGTTTCTTTGAGATTTTTCTGTTTTCTTGATGTGCCACGTAGTGTTATAAACTTTCCTCTCAGCAGTGCTTCTCTGGTATCCAGAGGTTTTGGCAAGGTGTGCCATTATTTTCACTTGTTTCAAGAAATTTTTAAATTTATACCTTGATTTCTTTCTTTGCCCAGAAATAATTCAGGAGCAAGTTGTTTAATTTCCATGCCTTTGTGTGTTTTTGAGGGTTCTATTTTTATTCTACTATGGTCAGAGAAGATGCTTGGTATAATTTAGATTTTTAAAAAATTTATTCACTCTTGGTTTATAACCAAGTATGTGGTCAATCTTAGAGCATGATCCATGTTTGGATTAGAAAAGTGTGATTGTTGGATGAAATGTTCTGTAGGTGTCTGTTAGATCTAATTAGGCAAGGGCTGAATTTAAGTCCAGGATTTCTTTGTTAATTTTCTGCCTTGATGATCTGTCTAAAGCTACTCGTGGGGTATCGAAGCCCTTTACTATTCTTGTGTGGCTTTCTGTGTTCTCTCTTAGGCTAGGTAGCAATTGCTTTGTGAATCTGAGTGTCCCTATGTTGTGTGCGTATATCTTTAAGGTAGAAATGCCTTCTTGTTGAATGATCCCTTTATCACTCTGTAGTGCCCTTCGTTGTCCTTTAAAACTTGTATTGGTCTAGAGTTTCTTTTAGCTGATGTAAGAGCAGCAACCCTTGCTCTTTCCTGTTCTCTATTTGCATGGGCGATCTTTCTCCATCCCCTCACCTTGAGCCTACGGGTGTCTTTAGAAGTAAGATGGGTTCCTGAAGACAGCAGAAGGCTGGGTTGTGTGTTTTTTAGTCCAGTTTGCCATGATGTGCCTTTTAAGTGGAGCATTTAGGCTGTGAACATTCAAGTCAACTATTGACATGGGAGGGTTTGTTCTTGTCACAGTGTTGTTAAAAAGTGCGCTCTGAGCTTTGTGGTTGATTTCTAAGGTCTGTAAGCTATGTGCTTGCCTGTGCTTTTGTATTAGGTGGTATCGTTCTTGCATTTTTATGTTTAGAGCTCCCTTAAGCATCTTTTGTAAGGCAGGTCTTAAGTTGACACATTTCCTTCGTGGCTGCTTGTCTGGAAGACTTTGTTTCTCTTTCATTTATGAAGTTTAAGTTGGCAGAATAAGAAATTCTTGATTGATATTGTTTTTATTTGAGAATGCTAAAAATGGGCCCCTAATCTCTTCTGGCTTGTAAGGTTTCTGCTGAGAGGTCTGCTGCTGCTCTAATGGGTTTCGCTCAACAAGTAGTCTGTCCCTTCTCGCTATCTGCCTTTAAGACTTTTTCTTCATGCTGGCCTTAGACCGCCTGATGACTATGTCCCATGGAGACAGTCATCTTCGACTGTACCTCACAGGAGTTCTCTGACTTTCGTGTATCTCTATGGCAGCCTCTCTGGCAAGATAGGGGAAGGTTTTTGGTTGTTTCTTGAAAAGCTGATTCCAGGTTGTTCTCATTTCCCCTTTTCTCTCAGGAACGCTGATCACATGTAGATGTGGTCTCCTTACATAGCCCCATTCCTCTCAAAGGCTTTGTTAATTTTTAAAGTTATTTTTTCTTTATTTTTATCTGACTTGGTTGATTAGAAGGATTGGTCTTCAAGCTCTGAAATTCTTTCTTCTGCCCAGTCAAGTCTGTTGTTAAGGCTTATGACTGTGTTTTAAAGTTCCTGAATTAAATTCTTCGTTTCCAGAAGTCCCGTTTGGCTCTGTCTTGCAACGGCCATGTCAGCTTGCGATCATTGGACTGCTTTGGTGGCCTGTTGCACTGGGTATCCCCTTTCTTGGGTCTTGTTGCATTGCGTGACCATCCACATGCTGAATTCCGAATCTGCCATGAAGGACAGTTCGTCCTGTCCAGGGCTCACTGCTCAGGAGCTGGTGCTCATCTTTGTGGGCGTCGCTCCCTCTCTCTTGGGTGTTGCCCGTGTTCTTGCACTGATTCCTTCTCATTTAAGAGCAGAGTCTTCTCTGTCTTTCATTTTTCAAAATCTGCTGCTGTTGGGATGGGACTTTTACAGACTTCCTTCTCTTTCTTTCCTCATCAGTGTGCTTGTGGTGTATGTTGCGTAGGGTCGATTGGCTTCGTTTAGCTTCCAGCTCCCCTTGACCCACAGGCAGCGGGGGCAGAGGCAGTGGTGGCGGCAGCCTGGGGGTTCCTGACAAATCTCCAGAGGCTATGTGCTCCAGGGAGCACGGAGCCACAGCGGCAGTGCTCAGTCGGTGGGATAGCTGTACAGCCCTAGGAGGCCCTGCCTGGTAAGGAACCATGGATGTCTGTGGCTTTGGTTCTGTGGGTGCACAGAAGCAATCCATCTCTCCACACTCTTCTTGACCTGCAGGTGTCAGAGGTCGAGGTGCTCTTGCTGGCTGGAAGCCGTGGAAATATCCTCCCTCCCTGTTCCCTCTCTGGCCTGCTTGTTTGAGGGAAAGAGGCAGCGGTGGGGGCAGAGGCAGCGGTGGCAGCGGCTGGGATGAGCCTGGCAGTGGGCCGCCGGAGTATTCAGGCAGGAGTGGGGCAGCTTCTCTCTGCCTGGATGAAACCTCGGGGAAGGTGGTCTGTGGCGTCGGTCCTGCACACCTGGGCTGTCCTCAACTCTCCACACCCTCCTTAAGCCACAGGCCTCACCCGGATGGGAATCATAGAGATGTTCTCTCTCTGGCCTGTGTGTGGGCAGGGCAGAGGCCATGGTGGTGGCTGCTGGGAAGAGCCTGGCAGCATGCTGCCTGTGTGTTCAGGCAAGGTGGGGCAGCTTCTGTCTGCTTGGATGCAAGTCATAGGGATGATGATCTGCGGCACTGGTTCTGTGGGTGTGCGGACCTGCCCTGTCTCTCTACTCCCTCCTTAAGTCACAGGCAGCGGGGGATCTCCCTGGCTGGGAGTCACCGCAGTGCTCTGCACCCCCCACCCTGTTCCTTCTCTACCCTGTATGCAACAGGGGCAGAGACTGGTGGCAGGGGCTGCGGGAGGCCTATCCTCTGCCTCTGCATGCTGGTGCCTTCCTGGGGTCAAGCTAAGAGTACAGCCTTCAGTTGTTCTCGGGGCAGATGCAGTGGGAGGCCTGCTTCTGAAGCAGGAGAAATGCCCTTGTTGGAGCATCAGGGCTGCAGTATCTGGGGGTCCTTGTCTGGCTAGGTGATGGCAGCTGTGGAAGGGGGCTTAAAAAGACATCTACAATGTCAAAAATTAGGCTAAGCATAAACTCAGCCTTTGCACAGTTAAGCATTTACTCAGCCTTTGTACAGTTTAAAAGTTCCCTTCCTGGAAACTGGCAACAGCACCTGCTGGCTAGGTTAAACTGTTTAACAGCTTTTTTTTTTTGCTTCTGTGAACCCCGCTAGCATTGCTTGAAAATTACCTAGGCCACCAGGATGTTGCGGTTTGGCCCACTTGGAAAGTCCCAGTGTGGTTTTGCCCCATTTAAGCAAGCCCCTACAGCAAATGGGGGCTCTTGCTGTGGGACTGGCATGTCCAGCAGGCAAGTGGCTGCCGGCCTGGCTCTTGGCTAATAAACCTCCCCTTTTTATAACTTGTAGTTTTGGTGTCGGTGTCTGTGAATTAAGCGCTCAGTCCCTATTTCATTTGGGGTCTCGTTTGGGATTAAGCTGGTGGCAGCCGGCACCAGACCTCTCAGGGAGCAAGAGTCTGCTGGGTTCCAAGTAGACATCCATGGTGCTTCTGTACAGACTCCGGGTGGCTTCCTGCATTTGGCTGGAGTTGGAGGGCGGCTCAGGGCTCTCCCAAGACTAGGGACATAGTGGCCTGTGGGAGGTGTCTGAAACCCTGGGTTTCTCTCAGCACTCACCTTTTCCCTTCATGGGGAGTCCTCTCCCGGGCTGCATGGGCAGGTCTGCAGGCAGCTGGGACTTCATCTCCTTAGCCCTCAGAGGAACTGGACACTTTCCGATGAGCTTTTGTGTGGCCTTCCAGACTGTCTCCCGAAGAACTCACTGTTTCAGATCCTCTCTGCGAGAGAGGTGCTCACTGGCTGCTTCCAGTCAACCATTTTGGGTAAACCCCAACACTTGCTGTTATAGTTCTCTGTGTTATCTTTATCAGAGTTTCAAGTTTCTTCACAAGACTTTGAGTTACTGTGTGGTGTCTTTTCATTTCTTACTGAATGGTTTCACTAGCATGTGTATAGGGCAGATCTACCAGCAACAAACTCCCTCAGCTTTTGTTTATCTGGGAATGTCTTAATTTTTCCTTCTCTTTCAAGAATATTTTTGTCAGATATAGAGTTTCTACTTGACAGTTTTTTTTTTCCATTCAATGGTTTAAAATGATCAGCTCACTCTTTTCTGACTTCCACTGTTCCAATAAAGAAATCTGCTGTTAATCTTATTGCTCCTGTGATAAGTTATTTCTCTCTTGCTACTCTCAAGACCCTCTCTTTCTCCTTGACTTCTAACAATTTGATTACAGTGGGTCCCAGTGTAGATTTCTTTGTGGCTTGTGCTTTTTGGAGTTTATTGCATCAATTCATGACGTTTATCAAATTTGGATAGTTTTCAGCCATTTATTTAAATATTTGAAACAATTTTATAGAGGGAGGGTCTTGCTATGTTGCCAGGATGGTCTCGAATGCCTGACCTCAAGTGATCTTCCCATCTTGGTCTCTTAAAGTGCTGGGATTACAGACATGCGTCACTGCACTCAGCCTAAATATTCCTACTGTCCCCATCTTTCCTATTCTTCTTGGGTTGCCAAGTGCCTTTACTGTTACGCCTGATGATGTCTCGCAGATCTCTCAGGCTTCCTTTATGTTTCTTCATTCTTTTTGACTTCTGTTTTCCAGACCCAAATATCTGAATTATCTTACCATCAAGTTTGCTGATATTTTCTTCCACTTTCTTGTATCTGCCATTGAAACCCTCTGGTGAGTTTTTCATTTCATTTCATTTTCATTTTCATTTCAGCTCCAGAATTTCTGTTTGGTTCATTTTGAGAAGGGCTCTCTTTCTCTCTCTCTTTTTAAAAAAATTAAATTAAGGTCTCACTCTTTCACCCAGACTGGAGTGCAGTGGCATGATCGTGGCCCACTGCAACCTCAAACTCCTGGGCTCAAGCAGTCCACCCAACTCAGCCTCCGAGCAGCTGGGACTACAGGCATGTGTCATCATGCCCAGCTAACTTTTTGACTTCTTGTAGAGACATCTCACTGTGCTGGCTGGTCTTGAACTCCTGGGCTCAAGTGATCCTCCCACCTCAGCCTCCCAAAGTGCTGGCATTACACCATGTCCAGCCAAAAAGTGCTATCTCTATGCTGATGTTTCCTTCCTTCCTTCCTTCCTACCTTCCTTCTTTCCTTCCTTGTTGGAGTCTCACTGTTGCCAAGGCTGGAGTGCAGTGGCACATTCACGGCCACCACATCCTCAACCTGCTGGGTTCAGGTGATCCTTCCCCCTCAGCCTTCCAAGGAGCTGAAACTACAGGTGTGTACCACCAAGCCCCACTAATTTTTTTGATTGCTAGAGACAAGGTCTCACCAAGTTGCCCAGGCTGGTCTTGAACCTTGGACTCAGGCAGTCCTCTCACCACAGCCTCCCAAAGTGGGATGACAGGCGTGAGTCACCAACATTTTCTTTTTTAAAAGATGCATTATTCTCCCACTTTCTTTTAGATCTTTGTCCATGGTTTTCTTCAGCTCTTGAGAATATTTAAGTCAGTTGATTTAAAGTCATTGTCTAGTAAGTCTAATTTCTGTGCTTCCTCAGAGACGGTTTCTGTTCATTTCTTCTGTGAATGTGCTGCACTTTCTTATTTTTTTTCATGCTTTATAGTTTTTTGTTGAAAGTTGGGTGTTTTGAGTATTAAATGTGGTAACTGTAAATCAGATTATTTCCCCCTCCTCAGCATTTGTTTCTGCTGCTTTCTGTAGGCTGCAGTTGTATGTTTGTTTAGTGAAAGTTCTAAATTATTTTTGTATATTTTTGTCTCATATTCATGCTTTGGAAAGAAGGGAGGTCAGTGACACTATAATCAGTAGGTGAGTAACTATGATCTTTAGGACCTACCATGGGGAGGTGATTTTAGATTTTTTATTCAATTTAATTCTCACAACACACATTTTGTGGTGAACATCATAATTCCTATTTCACAGGTGAGGAAACTGGGACTCAGAGTGGCGAAGACCCTTGGCCAAGATCAAGTCTAAATAAGATTCCTACTCAGGTTTGACCTCAAGGACAAGTGTCCGAGCTAAGCCACATTTATTTTTTGAAATTTCTTAGTACGAGAGAAGCCTATTTGGATGTGAGCTGACAAGAGAATGGGCAGGAGGTGGTCAGAGCCAAGGAGAGATGACCTCTCAGTCATAGCAGAGATTGTTTGTTATATCCTTGATTTCTTGGTGACTTGATTTCTTGGTGACTGTTGGAATTGAGCTCTGAGATAAGAAAGATTAGTGTGACTTTAGATGGAAGACTTATTTAGTCTAGGTAATTGGAAGAGGCAAAAATGCATCCTGTTGACTTTGCCTACATATGTCGTATATATCATTTAATGACTGTTCCCAAGGAGGACCACAACCCAGACAAGACCCCACATTTTCCATTTCTTTATGGAATGAAGAGAAAGCCAATTCTCCCCAGACTGGCTCATAGAAACCCTTACTCCTCAGTTTTTCTCTCCATTTTCCCCTGGGAGGGAGTTTGTTTGTTGGAGCAGCTGAGATGAGCTGAGAACTTTGCTGGAGATTCTCTTTCCTTGGAGCTTTAATTGCCAGAGACTGGGGACAGAAGTTTCAAAGGAAGGGTCTCTTAGGATTTGTGAAAACAGAAGCAGTATTTCTTAGTCACAGCAGCGGGGAGAACAGTGGGTGTGAATGAGGGGTGGCAGGAAGTAAAACCCATCAGACAGATGCCCAGTCTGGCCCAGTGAGGGGTCTGGTCCACAGGTGAGAGGCTCTGGGCTGGCTCCCAGTGAGAAGCCCTCCCTTTCCTGGTCCAGCCCGCTCCCACTCTGCTCTCCTTTGGAATGAGGGATGGACGTTCTCTCTGTGCTTTTCTGGAAGACTTTTTCTTGACTCCTAAAGGGTCTTAGGATGGAGCGATCTATTCCAGGTTTACCTGTTATTCCTTCTCGCAGAGTCCATTTCCTTTCTATTTTAACCACTCTTCATGCATTTATTCAAAACCTTTTCACAGGGTTCATTTCCTGTGGATGGAAGGTGCCTCGTGCACCTCGTTGAGCACCTCTTTTTCACAAGATAGGAGGACAGTCTAGAGTCGTTCGACTACAGTGACTTTCTACGGTAAATTTCTCTTCTCTGCTTCTCCCAGGTCCATCCCAATTCCATTCCAGGTCAATTTTCTTCATTGGGATGGAGGTGCGCCGGCTTCCTGGCAATGAGAGAGGCCTCCTCGCAGATCTGATTTACTGACCAGCACAGCCATTCCCGGGTGGCGGAGTCTGCTCACAAATGACACACAGCACCAGACCGAGACACTGTCCTTCTGATTCCCCAGAATTCCTGCTGTCACTGGTTCTGTGGTTTCAGGTAATGCTCTCCCTCTTTGTGTTCTGTATTTCTCCCCTCTGTTACCAAATGCTTGATAATGTTTGTTCATGCCACAACTGTCCCTGCTATTCTCTTGCTCTGCTATTCCTCTTGCGGTAGAGAACTCTTGGGTGGTTAGATTTGGCTTCTAAGATATTGGGTTCTTTTTAAAAATTCTTTCTCCGTGGGTAGAACTAGAGAATGCCTGAGGGGTTGTCTCCTCTATCCCAGCCATTTCATGGCAGGGGAGCCTGAGACCCAGGGAGAGGAAGTGGCTTTCCTGAGTCTTATCTCACCCTCAGGTTTTAGGAAGAGCACGCACTATTTGGTCTTTCCAAGTTCAGGAGGACTGAACAATGGCTAGATCCCCCGAAATCTGCATGTGTTGTTCTAGACCCCTCAGGGTACCTGGAGCCTTATCTGTCCCTGATGATATCTGCTAGTCAGATTATGTCTGAAAGACAGTGTCGACATCCAATCTTGCCACTTAACCATATCCACCTATGTTTCTAACTCTTGAAAGAAGTCTCTGCTTGCTGTTCCCCATATCCCCATATTTTGCTTCTGTTTTCATATTCTTTTCCATACTTCTTCAATGATCATCAAGGCTCTGGTCTTATTTGGAAAGACTTGCCTCAGTGTGTCTGCTCCCTTCTCTTCCAATCTGCAGTTTTCGTTCTCTGAGAGAAAGCTCTCCCATGGGTCTGACGTCTCTCCTTTATGCTACAGGGCTCTCCAACAAAATTCCCAGGTGTGCTTTTGCTGGATGCAAAGCCTAGGGCTTTGTCAAGTTCTGATCTGCAGAGTGCAGGAAGGTCTTTCTACTTTAAGACATCCCCTGTGGCTGCCCAACTGGAAGTTCATGTGTTATTGCCCTGTTAAGACTTTGGGGAAATTTGTACTGTATCTCAGCTGGTAGCAAGGGCTTGAATGACCCTAGACTGGGGTTTGATGAGTGATGGAGGTTGTAGACATCATAATAGCTGCCATGATGTGCTGGACACTTACTATGCACCAGACACTGGTGTAGGAGCTTTTGCATACATTCGCCTACTTTGTCCTTGCAGCCACCATTTTAGGAGGTATTTCCAACTCCATTAATTATCCTAATTGCATAGATGATGAAACTGGGGCTCGGGATGGTTAAAGAACGTGCTCAGGGTCACACAGCCGGTGGCCATCTCCTGCTTAGGCCACTACAGCTGGTTCCCAGTAGTTTCTCCCCTTCTCCATACCTTTTGTCCCTCTGCTTTCTAGTGAAGAGTCTTAGACCCTCTCCTTTGACACTGGCCAACATCGACCCCATTCATTGAGCCACCTCTATGTAAACCAAACAGGTGTCTGGTGCTTTTAAACTCATTAACTCATTTAATCTTCATAACCAACCCGAGAGGTGATTGATTATTCTTGTCTTCATTTTGCTCTGGGAACACTTGTCTAAGGCCACAGAACTAATAACTGATTGAACCCTGGCTCTTATTCATGACCCGGTGATACAACCCCTCAGCCTACATTCAGGGCCAGGCTCCCTCCACTGCTCCCCTGTGTGGACCCTCTGCTCAGTGATGGGCCCAACTTGCCTCCCCGTTACTGCTGGGCTTTCTGCATGGCCTCAGGCTCTGCCCCTCCGTTCTGCCTGGAGCATCTGTTTGGCTTCTGCTCAGCTGTGGATATATCAGTTATCCTTTAGGATCAGAGCTAATGTTCTGGGCTGTGGGAAGCCTCTCCTGATTCTGTCAGGCAGATACAAATTTCCTCCCTGGCACCTTTAAGGGCAAGGAGATTGCACCCATGTGCCTCACCTGGGTGCCACCTGCTCTCAGGCGTGACTAGGTAGTATGTGGAGCAAACAGAGACACATACTCAAGGCCTGTGTGCCCCATAAATGTGCCCCATAAATTTATGTGTGCCCCATAAATGTGCCATATGGTTGGGGAATTAGGCATCCACTGATAAAAATGTAAACACCAGCACCAGGTAAATAACTTCAACTTAACGAACAAAATGATGGATGTGGCAGCAACTTGGATGGATGTAGAGTCCATCATACTCAGTGATCTGTCACAGAAACAAAGAACTGAGTACCGCACATTCTCACTCATAAGCGGACCCTGAAAATACAAGAAAGGGATTGGCAGTAGCCAGAAACTGCCAGGGGAGGGAAGAGGGAGCACGTAACATCAATAAGAGTACCTGATCTCAAAGCAGGCAAAGTGGGGACCAAAGGGAGGCCCAAACTTTACCTGTACGATGACCACTTGTATACCTAATCCTGAATTGTACCCCATATCTTTAAAATAAAATAAATAGAAAAAAGCCAGACAGGAATATATTTTAACAGAATATAATAAAAACTATGGAGTTTCTGTCCAGAACTAGGCACATAAACACCACATTTTAATAAAATCCCAGGGTTCATAGACCCCCTACATTAGAAACTTCTGATGGTCTATGTATCAACCAGGTAATACTTGATTAATCAGCAACTCAGTGACTTTAAACATCAAGTGCTATGAAAAAGAGGGAGAGATCAGTGAAGAGGAGGACTTGGTGAAGGAATGAAAGTCAGGAGGTTTGGGGGGCAAGAGGACAGGGTTACAAGACTGTTAACTCCTAGGATGGAGACCCTGTCTGCTTCTTGACTGTATTTCCTCTACACCAACTTGATTGGTATAAAGTTGTAGCTCTGCTTTAATTTCAATTTCTCTAATTAATAATGAGATAAGGCAGGCTTTTTTTATTTGTTGTTTTTGAGTCAGAGTCTCACCCCGTCGCCCAGGATGGAGTGCAGTGGCATGCTCACGGCCACCCCAGCGTTGACCTGCTGGGTTCCAGCAGTTCTTCCGCTTCAGCCTTCCAGGTTGCCGGAACTACAGGTGCGTACTACCAAGCCTGGTTAGTTTTTGTTGTTGTTGTTGTTTTGATTTATTGTAGAGACGAGGTCTCGCCAAGTTACCTGGGCTGGTCTCGAACCCGTGGGTTCAGCAATCCACTTGCCTCGGTCTCCCAAAGTGCTGGGATTACAAGCTGAGCCACCAAGCTCAGTTCAAGGCAATCTTTGGGTTTTCTTTTCTGAGAATTACTGCTTATTTTGTTTAGCCTTTTGCTTATTGAATTGTGGATATTAATGTTCTTGGATATGAATCCTTTTTCTATTACGTATCTTATATACTATATTGCAAATATTTATGATGACATGTTATTTAGTATACATATTTTATCCATTGTTTATGCCTTATTTATTGGGACCATTTCTACTCCAGGGTCATAAGCACATTCTCTTATATTTTGTACTAATAATGTTATGTTTCTCCATTTAGCTCCAGGAATTTATTTTTGGATATGGTGTGAGGTAGGGGATTTTTATCTTTAGAACAGGCAGACAATTGCCACACGCTATTTATTGAATAGTCCCTCTTTTCTCATAAATTTTAAGTTTTATTGTTTAACTTAGATTGTGCAATTTCATATATTTATAGGTCTGATTCTGAAGTTTCGCTGTTCTATTGGTCAATTTGTTTATTCCTTCATTAATATCAGATTCTTTTAATCAACATAGCTTTATACTATATTGTTATAAGTTTCAGATCCTTTTTTACCAAAAGTATTTTGGTTATCTGTTCAGCAAATACAATGTGCTGTGTGCACTTGTTGGTTCTCATCTTATTAATATCCACCACAAATCCTATTAGATATCACTTCAACATTATTTATTTATTTAAACTAGGTTATTATCTCTCAGGGATCAAAATTCAAAAGCACAAAATTGTAAGCCATAAAGACTGTTTTGTACATCAGATCTCAGCAATCTGATTTCTATGATTCTTTCCTCTGAGGCAATGTTGGTAGTTTCTTGTGTTTTATTCCAAAAATTTTACTGATAGACATATATGTACACACACGTACACTTTTTTGAAATATGTATGCAAAATGTAATGTCATATAATTTACATGATATAAGATATGTAATATATAATTACATAATTTTATAACTTATATAATTTAAAAGTACCTATTCACATCTTTTGTCCATTCTTTAATAGGGCTGTTTGTTTTTTTTCTTTTCAGCTCATTTGAGTTCCTTGTAGATCCTGGATGTTGGGCCTTTGTCAGATATACAGTTGGCAAATATTTTTTCCCATTCTGTGGGCTGTCTCCCTGCTTTCTTGATGGTTTTTTTTGCTTTGCAGAAGCTTTTCAGTTTGATGAGGGAGCCCCCATTTGCCTATCTTATCTCTTATGGCAGGGGCATTTGGGGTTGTGATCAGGAATTAGTTGCCAGTTCCAATTTCCATAAAGGTGTCGCCTGCATTTTCTAAGGTTCTTCTAGTTTGAGGTTTTATGTTTAGGTCTTTGATCCATTTAGAGTTGATTTTTATGTATGATGATAGACAGGGGTCCTGTTTCAATCGTCTGCATGTGGTTAGCCAGTTTTCTCAGCACCATTCACTGAATAGGTTCTCCTCTCCCCAGTGGTTGTTGGTGGAGGCTTTGTCAAAGATGAGTTGGTTAAGAAATTGAGGTTTTGCTTCCGGAATCTATCCTGTTCCATTGGTCCATATGGCTTTTCTTATACCAAAACCAGGCTGTTTTGATTATTGTAGCCTTGTAGTAAAGTTTAAAGTCTGGAAGTTTGATACCTCCTGCTTTGTTTCTTTGGCTAAGGACCGTTTTGACTATTCATGGTCATTTATGTTTCCATATGAATTTCTGTATTGTCATTTCCAGGTCTGAGAGGAATGATGATGGTAATTTAATGGGTATTGCA
>CAUYQG010095241.1:0-12955 GCA_963574415.1 Tarsius wallacei
GAGACTCTGACTCAAAAAAAAAAAGAAAGGAAGAGTGAGAGTTAGCCTCTTTCCAGGTGGCCAGCCTGGTCATCATGGGTGTGATGGGGGAGTGGTTATCTGATCCATGAGGACCAGAAACATAGCCAAAGCTGTCTGACAGAAGAAAACAGAACTGTAGAAAGGACACAAGAGATAGCGTGTGGCTCTTTCCTCACATAGCACACGAATCTTCTTCCTTCCTGGGACACAGTCATGGATTCCATCAGACACTGAGTTTGCCTAAGCTGGTTTTTTCTTGTACATTCCTGAAAGCGGGTACCATCGTGTCTTCCTTTAAGGTTAAGCTCCAGTTATTCTTGATTTGCAAAGATGTCCTTGACTACCCAAGCTCCCGCCTGAACCTGCATGCATTGGCAATGAGGGCCACTGGCTTGGAACTCAAAACATTCATTTGGGTCACTTTGTTTCAAAATCATGATTAGCCAACATTACTGGACAAACAGCAATTATAGATAAGAAAGAAAAATATCGGCATTTTTTCCTTTTTTTTTTTTTAACATTTTAATCATCTTAGATGGTCCCTTCTAAGGCAGATGACAAAAATTACCTAGCTTATAAAATTAAGCACATTACTATTTAATGACTGCTGGATGATTCAAAGTAAACATTTTGAATATCAAACATTTTGTACACAATACATAATTCAGTGAGTCTACAGATTCAGCTAACATCGTGAGTCCCTGCTATTGAAGTCAGAAAATAAGCCCCCTCTTCAAGAAAGGGAAATATGAAATCGGATGAATGCGCCCGCCCCTTCAGGAATGGAAACTGGTTTGTTTTGTTTTGTATCTATGTTTTCGAAATGGGATCTCTGTCTGTCACCCAGACTGGAGTGCAAGTGGTATGATCATAGCTCACTACAGCCTCAATTCCTGGCCCAAGAACTCTCCTGCCTCAGCCTTTCAAAGTGCTATGATTACAGGCTTGAGCCACTATGCCCGCAAAAAAAAAATTTTTTTTTTTGAGTTGGAGTCTCACTCTGTCACTCAGGTTGGAGTGCAGTGGCACGCTCATGGCCACCACAGCCTCGACCTGCTGGGCTCAGGTGATCCTTCCGCCACAGTCTTCCAAGTAACTGGAACTAAAGGCATGCGCCATCATGCCCGGCTTTTTGATTTATTGTAGAGATGAGGTCTGCCCAAGTTGCCCAGGCTGGTCTCGAACCCATAGGCTCAGGCAGCCCTCTCACCTCGACCTCCCAAACTGCTGGAATTATAGGCGTGAGCCACTGTGTCCATCTGCAAAATTGTTTTAATTAAGGAAAAGCTATGAAACAAACCACCTCAACGTAAAGATGTCTTCAAATGTAAATACTGTATTATACTGTCTGTGCTGATGAGAAAGCTAAGTTTATGATATAGTAAACTCCTCAAAGAGCCTTAAGTGATTTATCAGTTAGGTTACCAAATATAATTTTAATTTTACCAAACTCAATTCTTCATCATAAGAAGCAGATATTTGTTATTTCTTCACCCTTGTATTTACGGAGAAATAAAATCTCTCTTGCTAGAAAGCACATATTCACTCTGTATTTCTATGTTAGTATGGGTGAGGCAGGCATAGTCAACATAATTTAGAAGTAGTTAGGCAAGTTTTCCTAGACAGGTCTAATTTAGAACTAGGTAAGTGTTCAGACACCAGACCAACACCAGACCAACAAGGCATATCAGATCTGACCATCTTGCAGGTTGGCATGCAGAACTAGCAGGACGGTAAATCACAGAAACAATAGGGAGTTGCCCAAAACACAGACATGATGTTCTAAGAAAAGCCTAAATCTAGTTAGAGAGTAAATTTCATTATTTAGAAGGTCCTTGTGACCTTAAAAGATTGAGAGATGGTGATCAAAACTTGTGACAGATACCTGCAGCCCTCTGCTCTTAGCTCAAGGTTTGATTAATCATCATTATGAAAGCATACAATGCTTATTGTCAAAGGCAAGCATGTTTTCTTTCTCTTAAGGCACCCATGCTCTATCTTGAGCATATCTTTTCCTTTTCCTTTTTTTTTTTTTGTGTAGGAGTCTTACTCTGTCACCCAAGTTGGAATGCAGTGGCATGCTCATGGCTACCACAGCATTTACCTGCTGGTTTCAGACAATCCTTCTGCCTCAGCCTTCCAAGTAGCTGGAATCACAGGTGCATGCCACCATGCCTGGCTAATTTTTTTCTGTATTGTAAAGAAGAGGTCTTGCCAAGTTGCCCAGGTTAGTTTTGAACCTGTGGGCTCAGGCAGTCTGTTCGCCTCTGCCTCCCAGAGTGCTGAGATTTCAGGCGTGAGCCACTGCACCTAGTGTCTTTTCCTTTCTAATAAATTATTTCTTAAATTTTGCTTTGGACTCACACTGAAATTCTTTTCTGTGGCAAAGTAAAAAAAAAAAAAAAACCTATGGAGCAACTACACACCACACCCTACCCAGCATCATGTACACCAAGGTTAGTGAAACAGATTTAGTTGTGACAGCCAGACGCGGTGGCTCATGCCTATAATTCCAGAAATATGGGAGGCAGAGCGAGAGTATTGCCTGAGCCCAGGGTTTCGAAACCAGCCTGGGCTACTTGGCGAGACCTCATCTCTACAATAAATTTAAAAATTAGTCAGGCATGGTGGCACACGCCTGTTAGTTGAAAGGCTGAGGCAGAAGGATCACCTGAACCCAGCAGGTCAAGGCTGTGGTGGCCATGACAGAGTGAGACTCCAACTCAAAAAGCAAACAAACAAAAAGATTTAGTTGTAGAATATCCTAAAATGGATGTGGCTGGTGTCAAATCATGAAAGCTCACAAATTACATTTACCGCTAAATTTACAATCGTCTTATCTTCTTTGGGTTAGAACTAAGCCTCTTGCTTCCAACTACAAAACCTCTACTGTAACTTTTGTTTGCTTTATTTCTTTTTCTTTTCTTTTTTTTGCCTGTAGTCTAGCTACTTGGAAGGCTGAGGCGGAGCTTTATTTCTAATTGAATAAAGTTTTTACAAATTAATCATACTCACAGAAGAATGTATAAGACACACAGATACATTTTTTATTTATTTGTTTATTTTTTGAGTCAGAGTCACTCTGTTGCCCAGGCTGGAGTGCAGTGGCATGCTCACGGCCACCACAGTCTCAACCTGCTGGGCTCCTGTGGTCCTTCTGCCTCAGCCTCCCAAGTAGCCAGAATCACAGGCGTGCAGCACCACGCCCAGCTAATTTTTTGTTTTTGTTTTTGTTTTTGAGTTGGAGTCTCACTCCGTTGCCCAGACTGGAGTGCAGTGGCACGCTCCCGGCCACCACAGCCTCGACCTGCTGGGCTCCGGCGATCCTTCCGTCTCCACCTTCCAAGTAGCTGGAACTACACACGTGCACTACCACACCTGCCTAGTTTTTGATTTATTGTAGAGATGAAATCTCGCCAAGTTGCCCAGGTGGGTCTAGAACCCGCGGGCTCAGGCAATCCACTCATCTCGGCCTCCCAAAGCGCAGGATTACATAATTTTTTGGTTTATTGTAGAGATGAGGTCTCACCAAGTTGCCCAGGCAGATCTCGAACCCCCAGGCTCAGGCAATCCTCTCACCTCGGCCTCCCAACGAGATGGGATTATAGGCATGAGCCACCGTGCCAGGCCACAAATATCCATTTTAAAGAACACAAATAAAGTAAGCACTGCATCTAGCCTCCTCCAGGTGAAGAAACAGTGTGCAGTCCATGTTGTGGAAATTCCCAGTGTGACCTCCTCAACTGCTCACCTCTCCCTACACTGCTGAGGAAATCAATGTTCTGATTTTTAGGATAATCACCCTCTTGGGATTATCATCTTTGCTTTTCCACCTGTGTTCATCTCAAAACAAAACAGTGGTTCATTTTATCTGTTTTGAATTTATTTATTTATTTTTTAGAGTTGGAGTCTCACTCTGTCACCCAGGCTGGAGGGTCCTGGCATGCTCCTGGCCACCGTAGCCTCGACCTGCTGGACTCAGGCAATCCTTCCACCTCAGCCTTCCAAGTAGCTGGAACTACAGGCATGCACCACCACACCTGGCTAATTTTTTGATTTATTGTAGAGATGGGGGGGATCTTACCAAGTTGCCCAGGCTGGTCTTAAACCCCTGGGCTCAGGCAATCCTCTCACCTTGGCCTCCCAAAGTGCTGGGATTATAGGCATGAGCCACTGCACCCATCCTGTTTTGAATTTGGTATAAACAGAATCATTGTTTTTATTCTGTGACTTGCATCTCTCAACAAGAATGTGTCATCTATATTGATATGTATCCGTGTTACTTCCTTATTTTCATTGTTGCATAATATCCTCTTTAATGAATATGTGACACTTTACATATTCTACTGTTCCCACACATCTGGATTGCTTCTAGTTTTTTTGTTATTATGAACCATGCTGCTATGAAATTCATAGACATGTTTCCTAGTGTGAGAATTCTTCTAGGGTCTAAAACTGGGAGCAGAATTGCAGAGTCCTAGGATAGTAGAGTTCATAGAAGAGTCATGTTCAGTCTCACTAGGTGATGCCAAACTGTTTTTCAGAGTACTTGTACAAATGTACATGCTTACCAGCAATGTGTAAAGTTCCCATCATTCTACAGCATTTTCTGCATTTGGAATTGTCAGACTCATTGGTATCAATCTGTTGAATACATGAAAATATTTCAGTGTGATTCCACCTTGCAGCTCCTTCCATACTCACGCGGTTGAGCGTCTTTCATATGTTTGATGGTGATTTGAGTTTTTCCTTCTATAAAGTACCTATTGTAGTCTTTTTCCCATTTTGTGTTAGTCTATCATTGATTCATAAGTGCTTTTTATATTATGATACTACTCTTTTGTCACTTAAATGTGTTGCAAACATATATCTTTTCCTAATTGGTGGCAGGTATTATATGAAGTCTTTTGATGTATAAATGCTCTTAGTTTTAATGTAGTCCAGTTTACCAATCCCCCCCCTTTTTTTTTTTTTGAGTCAGAGTCTCATTCTGTCACCCAGCCTGGAGTGCAGTGGCATAGTCACGGTCATCGCAACCTCGACCTACTGGACTCAGGTGACCCTTCCCCCTCAACCGTCCAAGTAGCTGGAACCTGTACAGGCATGTGCCACCACGCCTGGCTAATATTTTGATTTATTGTAGAGATGAGGTCTTGCCATATTGCTTGAACCCCTGAGCTCAGGCAATCCTCTTGCTCTACCTTCCAAAATTGGGATTACAGGCTTGAGCTACCGCGTCTTGCCCAATCTTTTCTTTTATGGTTTGTGCTTTTTGTGTCACATTTAAGAAATCTTGCCTACCTCAAGGTCATGAATATTTTCTCCATATTATTTTCTAAAATTTTTACAATTTTTCCAGTTTTTTTTTTTTTTTTTGAGTTGGAGTCTCACTCTGTCGCTCAGACTGGACCTCGACCTGCTGGGCTCTGGCGATTCTTCCGCCTCAGCCTTTCAAGTAGCTGGAACTACAGGCGCGTGCTACCACACCCGGCCAATTTTTTGATTTATTGTAGAGATGAGGTCTCACCAAGTTGCCCAGGCGGGTCTTGAACCCGCAGGCTCAGGCAATCCACTCACCTCAGCCTCCCAAAGCACAGGATTACAGGCTGAGCCACCAAGTCCAGCTCAATTTTTCCAGTTTTTAATTCACCTGGAAATTACTTCTATGTATGGTGTAAAGCAAGAGCCCAATTTCATTTTTGTAACTATAAATGCCCAATTATCCCTGCACCATTTACTGAAAATTTCATCCTTTCTCCTTGTGTTCCCATGTCTATATGTGTGGTTCTACCTCTGGGATCTCTCTTCAAATTCATTGATTTATTTTCTATCCCAGCACCAGTACCATACTATTATAATTATTAAGACTTCTTTTTTTTTTTTCATTGAAGTCTCACCCTGTTGCCTAGGCTGGAGTGCAGTGTCACGCTCACGGCCACCATAGCCTTGACCTGCTGGGCTCAGGTGATCCTTCTGTCTCAACCTTCCAAGTAGCTGGAACTGCAGGCATGTGCCACCACGCACAGCTAATTTTCTGACTTATTGTAGAGATGAAGTCTCCCCAAATTGCCCAGACTGGTCTCGGACCCGTGAGCTCAGGCAATCCTCTCACCTTGGCCTCCCAAAGTGCTGGGATTATAGGTGTGAGCCCCAGCGCCCAGCCATATTATGACTTTTGAAGTTTTAATATCTGAAACGGTAAGCCCCCTAACTTCTTCCAGAGCATCTTGGCTAATTTTGGCCCTTTGCACTTCCATATAAATTTTAGAATTAAGTTCTATCAAAAAAGTTTGTTGGAATTTTGACTGGAATTGTAATTGAACCTATAGATCAACTGGAATTAAGTCACACTTTTAAAATTAATGAATCATCTTCATGTGAACCCTAGTGAAGGAGAGTGGCCTGTGGGTGTGCTGCCTAGCTCTGACTTTGTGGAATGGGCAGCATGACTGTGTGTGTGTGTGTGTGTGTGTGTTTCTGTGTGTGTGTATGTGTGTGTGTGTGTGTGTGTGTGTGTGTGTGTGAGGGAGACAGAGAGAGAGAGACTGACTCTAGTACTTAAAAAGAAGAACAAAGGAGACCTATGAAAGGCATAATCAGATAGAGGAAGATAAAGGAAGATATAGAAAAAGTAGTTCCAAGGGAGAAGAAAGGCCAGGTGAACATCACAAAGAGGGAGAGAAATGGAGAGCCATTGTGGGGTTTTGAGCATAAGTTGATATGATTTGCTTTAAATGATTTAAGAGGATCACTCTGAGTGCTACATAACGAATAAACAAGCAATGATGGAATCAGGAGACCTGTTACATGACTCAAGCAGTAATACAGAGACAGGGTCTCACTTTGTTGTCCAGGCCGGACTTGAACTCCTGGACTCAGCCTCCCAAGTGCTGGAACTATATAGGCACATGCTACCATGCCCAGCTTTCAAGCTATAAAAACAGAACAAAAAAGCATTTTGATACAAGAAATACATTAACCACACAGAACCTCAACTCAGACCAGTCAAGACCAACTCCAGTGTTCCTGAATCATAAATGGTGAAGCCAGAATGCAGTATATCTCAAAAAGCCAAGAAAATACATTTTCCCAGATGTAAATCATAATTTTTAAATATTGGGCCAAACTCTAAGATAGCAATCTGATAATTCTTCAAATAAAAATATAACTGGAGTTCAGGAAATAAGAGACTCCTCTCTAATCTAAAATTTTATACATTTGCTGCCCCTACTTAAAATACAAACGTATTCAGTACATGCAGATGAATCAATTTACATCGAATTAATTTATGATTAGGAACTCTTTGTTGCCTTTAGTTTTAATAGCATGGAAAAATATCTCATGACATTTGAAAGAAAAAATGTAAATTAATTAATTTTTATTTTTATTTTTAGTTGACCTGCAATAATTGTGCATATTTACAGGATACAAAGTGATATACTGATATATGTGTAGAATATGTAATGATCAAATCGGGTGATTAGCACCTCGAACATTTGTCATTTCTCTGTGTTGTGAATATTCAAAATTCTCTCCTCTAGCTTTCTGAAAATACACACGAGATTATTGTTAACCATGCTCACCCTATAGTGATACAGAACACTATAATTTACTCTGCTCATCTAGCTGTAAACTTGTATCCATTAACTAACGTATCCTTATCTCCCCTCCCCCACACTTCCCAGCCTCTAAGAACCACAGAGAATTCACATCTTTGAATGTTATCTTCCAATCCATGAACATGAATGATGACATTGATAAATATAATCTTATAATTAAATTAATATTGATGACAAACTGAAATTGTCCTGAGATATTGTCTTAGTTTCAACATCAATTATGTAATATTTTAAAAAGTATTGTTGGCCGGGTGCGGTGGCTCAAGCCTGTAATCCCAGCATTTTGGGAAGCCGAGGTGAGGGGATTGCCTGAGTCCACAGGTTCAAGGCCAGCCCAGGCAACTTAGCAAGACCTCATCTCTACAATCAGTCAAAAATTTAGCAGGGCATGATAGCGTGTGCCTATAGTTCTGGCTACTTGGAAGACTGAGGAGGAAGGATCGCTGGAGCCCAGCAGATTGAGGCTGTGGTGGCTGTGAGCATGCCACTGCACTCCAGCCTGGGCGAGGGGGTGAGACTCCAACTCAAAAGAAAAAAAAAAAAACCCAGAAAACATTGTTTTTATCTAAATTGGTTATCTTTAAAATCTGACTTGGAAAAGATCATTTTTGTTTGATCAAATGCTTATTTCTTGTGTTTCTAGAGTTCAGATCAAGAGCCTGGTATAATGGCAAACTAGAAATCACAGTATGGGAACAATATGGGAAATGGTGCTTTGATTTCAGGAACATTGTGCAGGATTATCAAACCAGTATTAGTCGATTCTGTTTAACCACCCAGAATTTCAAAATTTTCTGAAAATTAGTATTCATTTCCACCTTCAAGATACCAGAGGCAAGCTGGGTGCAGTGGCTCATGCCTATAATCCCAACACTTTAAGGGGCAGAGGCGAGAGAAGTTTGAGACCAGCTGGGGTAACTTGGTGAGGCCTTGTCTCTACAATGAATCAAGAAATTAGTCAGGCATAGTGGCACATGCCTGTAGTCCCAGCCACTTCGGAGGCTGAGACAGAAGGATCACCCGATCCCAGCAGGTCATGACTGTGGTGGTGGCCACGAACGTGCCACTACATTCCAGCCTGGGTGACAGAGTGAGACTCGGACTCAAGAAAACAAACAGGTAGAGCAAGGTTAGCAAAGACAGCAGAGTTAGAGAAGAAAATTGTCCCGGTTCATAATGTATTTGGCTGACCTAAACATGAGACATTTCATAGTTTGGTCTGCTGGTCTGCCCATCACTGGAAGCCCCAGCTTCATCTTGGATAAGAATTGTACTTGGATAGTATTATTGTAACTGTATGATAATCATCGTTGTGGAAACCATTATTGACAACCCACAAAAGAATCAAGTTTTACTCATAATCATTACTTATAGTTTTGATTCCTTTGATCTTCACATCTAGTTGTCAGGCAATTCTGGTCCCTAAATTAGACATTTGGTATAGTTGGTCAGCCTTGAAACGTCAAAGACAACAAGCTGCCCAGCCATCTGCAAGACTGCCATTGAAGTCCCTTGTGTTTGCACAGATTGCAGCTTGTCTATGCTGAAAGACAAGCAACAAATCTATTCTAAGCCTGAGTGAAATAACTGACCCGACTTACAGCAGTCCTGATGGTCACTCACGAGTCCAGCAGTTTCTGTGCAGAATAATTAACACTTTGCCTACAATAGCAAGGTTAGGGGAACCTGGCGTCCTCCATATCATCTTGGAGAGGCACTGTTTTATTTTGCACCCTCCTCCCCCTCTTCCTTTCCTTTCTCTTTGCATATTTTGAGTAATTAGCAAGTGTTCATTGGTGTGGTAGCTCACCCCTGTAATCCCAGCACTTTGGGAGGCCGAGACAAGAGGATTGCCTGAGTCTGGGGGTTCGAGACCCTCCTGGGCAACTTGGCGAGACCTCATCTCTACAATAAATCAAAAAATTAGCTGGGCGTGGTAGCGCGCTCCTGTAGTTCCAGCCACTCGGAAGGCTGAGGCGGAAGGATCGCCGGAGCCAGCAGGTCGAGGCTGCGGTGGCCGGGAGCGTGCCACTGCGTCCAGCCCAGGCGACAGAGCGAGGCTCCAACTAAAAAAACGCAAAAAAACAAAAACAAAAAACCAGCGCCTGACTTCTTCCCGCAAAGCTCGAAACACTTCTGCGGTCCGAAAACTGACCCGGGGAAAGACCCGAGGAAGCTGCGGCCGCCGGTGCCAGCCTCGACCTGGCGGGCAGCGGCCGTGATGCCCTCCGCTCGCAAGGGGCAATCGCCACACGTTAAAGGACAGCGCAGTCACCCGAAGAATTACAGCTTAAAGGAGGCCTGGGGTCAGGGCGCGACACCCAACCGCTCTTTTTGGGGCTAGGGAGACCTGGGAAAGTTTTCTGGGCTCATCCGAGTCACAGTCACGCGGCAAGTCCACCGCAGGAATTGTGCAATGGGCCCGTCCGGCCGCGTCGGGGGCTGGGAAGAAGCGGGGGCGGGGGCGTGGGGCTCCGCACTGCCAACTTTTTCCTTTTTTTTTTTTTTAATGTTCATTGTCGGTTGTCTCGTGGTGTGCGAGGGCGACGGCGCGGCGGGACAGCGGCGTCCCCGCGGGACCCAAGCCGGGCCAAGTGAGCACTGCCCCCTGCGCGAGGCGGGGACGCCGAGGAGCGTGGGCGCGTCCCCCCACGGAGCCGGGCCACCCCCCCACCCCGCCCCCGGTCCCGGCGCTTCCCAGGACTCCGCAGGGGGCCGAGCGCGGATGGGACGGGCGCCCCCGGTTGCACGTGCGTCTGGGAATCCCGGGCGCGCACTTTCCGTAAGAGCAGCCGCCCCCGCCCGCGCCCGCCCCAGCGGAGCGTGACGCATCCCGCGGGCCGTGCACGAGCCTCCCAGGCCGCTTCCCCTTCGCCCCCGCGGAGGCCCGGGTCCCGTCAGACTCGGCGTCCCCGGAGGCGGGGCCGCGGGGCGCGGGAGGAGCAGGGACGGGCCGCGTGGCGGTCCCGCGCGCTCCCCGGGGCAGGCGCGGCGATCCACGCGTCGCTCGCGCCTCCGTGTCGCTGGGCGCGCACGCTCTTCTTAGATCCTCCGAGAAGCCGCGACCCAGGCTCCGACACACGGTTGCGGCTCGACGGCCGGCGGGAGGAGGAGCTGCGGCCAAGCCCAGCCCGCCGCCCTCCCCAGCCTCTCACCCCCGCCTTGCGCCGGCCGCCCCTCGGCCTTTCCTCCGGGGCGTGGCGAGCAGGTAACCCGCGAGCGGCGAGGGCGAGGCTCACTCTCGCCCACCGGGTGTAAAAGGCAGACGGGCCCCGTGTGTCGCGAGGAGGAAGGGGCTCGGACGCCTCCCGCAGACCTCGCGCCTCTGCTCCCATCCTCATTCCGGGATCAAGGACGCCCATCTTTTTATTTTTTTGAGTCGGAGAATCCCTCTGTCGCCCAGGGCAGTGGCACGCTCACGGCCACCCCAGCGTCGACCTGCTGGGCTCCCGCGATCCTTCCGCTTCAGCCTTTCGAGTAGCTGGAACTACAGACGCCTGCCACCATACCCGGCCCTGCTAGTTTTTGTGACTTATTGTAGAGACAAGGTCTCGTCAAGTTGTCCAGGCTGGTCTCGAACCTGCGGGCTCAGGCAGTCCCCTCGTCTGGGCCTCCCAAAGTGCTGGGATGACAGGCTGAGCCACCGAGTCCGGCCAAAGGGACGCCCATCTTAAATAAGGCAGGGCTCCCATAGGTGCTGGCCCCTCGGGGACCCTCCACCCACGCAACTTCGCGCTCTCTTGGCAGTGCTCCGTGGCCTTCTGGGAACCGCGCTCCTTGACACTGGAGAGGAGATGGCGCAGCCGTCCTAGGCCAACGCCCTGCCTGACAGCCGCGGCGTTTAATCCACTCAGCGGGGAATCAGTGACAGATCCCCAGCGAGGGGCCCCCTCTCTTGGTGGCTCTCGAGGGCTCATGACACCTCGCCCCTGCCCGCCCTTCCACCCCCAGCCTCCCGGAAGACTCAGACCGGCTCTGAGACCGGAATGTGACTTCCTCCGACACCGGTTGGCGGTGGCGTGGGCGGGGACCTCCGGGAAGGCGAGCGGAGGAAGTCGAGTCACCGCGTTAGCCGCCTGTCTGCGCGCGGGGACTGGCACCCAGCGCGTGGCGCCGGCCCTGCAGGGGCCTCCCTGCTGGCTGGGGCGCCGCCCCTTTGGCTAACTTGGGGAATCGCTGAAGCCCAATAAAAGATAAACGTGTGTGCGTGCGTGGTCGGGGTTGTGGAACGTGCGAGAAAATGGAGATTAAGGTGGAGAGGGACGTGCTCAATGAGTCTCCCCTGGGTAGGACAGAGTCCCTCGATGGTGAGTCATTTGACGGTCAGCACGGAATTCCGAGTTTACCTTGAAAAGTGAAACAGGCTAAGGGAAGCTCTCTAGCATTAGAAAGTCCTGCGAGGTATCTACTCCATTTGGTTGGGTTTTAACCGTCGCTGCTCACGAGAGCAGCTGTTTGTCGCTTCCAAGGCCCCATTTGTGAATTGAGGCTAGAATTTCTGGCCAGGCCTTTTCCCTGGGGCGGGCTGAAATGTTGGGACTATAAACGGCCTCTCGGAGTTGGGGCTTCAAAGGGAAATCTGAGCATGAGATGAAGGACTCTCTCTTTTAGAAACAAAAACTTTTTTTAAATCACAAAAGTAATTACTCATCGCAGAAAAGTCAGATTTTTTTTTTCAGAATCAAAAAGAAGAATATGGACATCTCACCACCCAGAACACCACCATTGCCAATTTGATTATATATCATCACACTGAACAAAGTGCTGTGTAACCTTTTCTCCTTGCATAAAATATAACATGCCACTACATATTTTTCATACGTGTTTTTAAATCGCTATTTAGTATTCCATTGTGCATTGATTTAACCAAAACCTTGCTGAAGGACTTAAAATTATATCCAGAATTTTGCTGCTTTTTTTTTCTTTTTCTCTTTTCTCAGTTGGAGTCTCACTTTGTCACCCCAGCTGGAGTACTCACGGCAACGGTAATTTATGATGGGCTCAGGTGATTCTTCCACCTCAGCCTTCCAAGGTGCTAGAACTACATGTGTGCACCACCACACCCGGCTAATTTTTAAATTTATTGTAGAGATACAGTCTCTCCAAGTTGCCCAGGTTGGTCTCGAGATTTAGTTGGTCTCAAGATTTAGTTAGTCAAGATTTAGCCCAGGCTGGGCCCTCCTGCTGACATCAGCCTAGCTGCTTGTGGTTAAGTATCTTCTATGGTTAAGTATCTTCTAAGCTCACCTCCAGATGCATAATGCTAAACTTCACCAGAAAATGAATTCTTAAAACTAAATTTTAACATTTTTTCC
>CAUYQG010095242.1:0-26790 GCA_963574415.1 Tarsius wallacei
GAGTAGCCAATCCACAGCGACGACCACCCGCTGGGGCACTGCGGGATCTGGATGGTCTGACTGTGCACGGCCATGACCATGGCGGGCGCCTCGCACACGGCACACCTGGAAGGGAGGGGTTGGGGCGCTCAGGACGGCGGGGTGGGGCCAGGCTTTGCCCCTTGGGCCATCCCTTACACTCCATCTCCCTAAGGTCTTCCTAATTCAACCACAGCTAAGTGAGAAATGGTGCTCGATGCTTAGACGCTGACACTCAGATCCTCCCTGTAAGTGTTATAAGCCTCGTTATTAACGCATTTGTTCAAAAATAAAGCGGTGCCCGGCAGTGCACGCCTGTAAGTCCCAGCACTTTGGGAGGCTGAGGCAGGAAGCTTGCTTGAGGCCAGGAGTTCAAGATCAGCCTGGGCAACATAGTGAGCCCCTGTCTCTACAACAAAAAACTTTTAATTAGCCAGGCATGATGACATATGCCTGTAGTCACAGCGACTTGGGAGACCGAGGTGGGAGGATCACTTGAGCCCAGAAGTTCGAGGCTGCAGTGAGCTATGATCACGCCACTGCACTCCAACCTGGGAGAGAGAGCAAGATCCCATCTCTAAAAAGCTAAAATAACAAACAAAAATAGATGTAACCCTTGTTATTTAACCATCTGTTTTGCGGGAGAGGAAAAAAAGGAAGGCCAAGTTCTAAGAGCGACTATCCAGGAAAGACAGGTCACAGGCGACTTTGGTTTTCCCTCCTTTGTGCATTTGAGTGTTTTCCATTTTCTCAATAATGAGCATGCATTTTCACACACACACACACACACACACACACACACACACACACGATGGATGCTTAAGAAAAAAGAGCCGGTGAAATCCAGAACGTCGGCTTGTTTCAAGTTACGAATAATATTTAATGTAAGAAATACCCTTAGTGAATTAAGTAATGAAACATACAACATAGCTTTAAGGCACTTGAACCCGAAGGTTCACATGAACCTCCTTCTAAAGCTTCCAGAAGGAGGCCAACAGGCGTTCTGGTCTGCCCCTGGGGCTTGGGCCTTGGAGGTCCAAGGGTGTCAGCTTAAGTGACCCCCCACCCCAAGAATCCTCCCAAAGACAGGACATCTCCCAAGCCAGGCCGGCTACGCTCAGCCACTGGGACAGCACCCAAGAATAAACCAGAACACAGAGCTCTAAGACCTGCTCGATGAAGGGAACCCCTCGATGGTGGGATAATGCTTTGGTTGTTTTTTTTTTAATTAAACACCAACAGTAAAATAATTACATTCAAGTCTCAAAAGGAACAGTGTATTAACAATGCTGATAAATGGCGCTAACCGGTGTTGCTAATTACACCTCGTTATGTCGGGACATTTGCATGAAAATGGGTCAGAAAGGGAAACAGGGCCTGAATGAGCCATTTGATTTCTCCATGAACTTGTGTGTGTGTGTGACTGTGTGGTGTGTGCCATTTTCTATTTGATCCACGCAAATGCAGATGACTTAAAGGGTTCAGCTAAACAACAGTTGTTGGAATTGGCCTTATACATCTGCCACCATCTGTCTGCCAGACAAAGGAACCAGAATCACAGCCTGCGGGGAATTGCTTTATCTAGTTGAGGCTGTCTCTGGGCTGAGGAGTCCAAGTGGCAGTAGGCAGGGTGGTCCTACCCCTGTCAGAGGGGTGGTTTCCATAAAATCCATACGGTTTAATTCCCATATTGCCTTTGAAAAACAAAGGGCAGGGTTCGTATGTCAAATGAGAATTGGAAGTCGGTCCTCCCCGCTCTCAGACCAGGGTCTTTCCATGAGACCAGTTAAACAATCAGCAGTGTCCTGATGATTCTTGTCTGCAGAGAGCTAGGGAGTGCTTAGAAAAGGTCCCGCGATCAGCCAAGTTGCTACCTTCTCTGCTCAAAATGAAGGATTTGGGGTTCTTCACTGTTTCTAAAATTAAACTTTAGGATTCCCCGAAGAGAAGACCTGAGAGAGGACCTGTAAGTTCTGAGAAGAGAATGGCAACCACTAAGTAAAGTAACCATGGAAACCTGCCCACTCAGAGGCCGGGAGGAAGCGGCAATGAGGGAAGCCGAGACGGACAAAACTGCTGGGTACCAGCTTCAAGGACATGACCGGGAAGGCCCCCTCATGCAGAGTTTCTACGGGCCAGATAACAGAAAGATGTAAAAACCCACAAATGCAAAGTCCTGGAGCCCTGGAGCAACTTAGACTCTTGTTTGCGCTGACAGAACAGGGAGTTTCTGATGGTGATGGGTCCATAGTGAAGCATGTGTCTAAGACACAAAGTCTCTCTGGGACCTGATTCTGGAATATCACCAACGCTTGCCCGAGCCCCTGTGTCAAGGTGGAATAATGTTGTCAAGAAGGTAAATATGGCTGGGAACAGTAGCTCATGCCTGTAATCCCAGCACTTTGGAAGGCCGAGGCAAGAGGAATGTCTGAGCCCAGGGGTTCAAGATCAGCCGGGGCGACATGGCGAGACCTCATCTCTACACTAGATCAAAAAAATTAGCCAGCCAAGGTGGCACGCGCCTGTAACTTTAGCTACTTGGAAGGCTGAGGTGGAAGGATTGCCTGAGACCAGCAGGTCGAGGCTGCAGTAGCCGTGATGGTGCCACTACACTCCAGCCCAGGTGACAGAGTGAGATTCCGACTTAAAGCAAAAGAAGGTAAATAAAAAGACATATACATTTACTCCCTGTTCATAATTTTAAAAACCTACAAAAGTTGTTAGTTTTTCTTCTAGTGTATCAGGCATGGTTCTGAGAAAAAAAAATGGTCTCAGAGCAGAACAATCAATGACTGTCTCTCACTGCCACACATAAAGCACTGTCTGCATTCTGGAAGTGCTACATGGAAAGAAGAACTGATATTTTCCATTTTAAGACCCATAAAGTAAGTTTTGTAGAGCTCAACAAAATAAATCAAAGAAAACGGTTAGAGGATATTTTAATACGATCAAAAACGTACGATTTTCCTCTAAAGCAGGCATCTCCCGGTGACCCAGCCTTTCTGTTTCAGGGCCCATGGCTCTTCTAAATTTGTGATCTGCCAGGACCAGCCTGGCGTCTTTTCCCAACAGGACCCAATCATGAAGGAACAGGAGCTGAGTTCATGGCCCCAGCCTGCTGCACCCAGGCTTAACTCTGTCTCCCTCTCACGTTCCTAATGACACCTTTTCCTGACTTGTTAATCTTTTATCCTTTTTATCTTAATGTGTACAAAGCAAAATGATAGGATAGCTTCTTAGTCTAATGAATTTACTCAATGGTGGCTTTTCGATTGCTAAGCCATCTCCTTCTAATCTAAAGGACAGAGGTGAAAATAGGACCATCCTGTACCTTCCTGTCACTGTCATTTCAGTTTCCCATCTTACACCCTATCAGGCAGACTCTTGGGGCTCTGAAGGCCTGCCCCAGGCATGAGTGCAGACAGGCACTTCATTTGAGAAATCCTTCAGTTAAACATATGCATTCTCAATGAGTAAAACATCAGTCACCCCAAGGGAGCAAAAATTTGTGGGGTTGGGAGGGTATGAAAAAGGTTATTACTGCACAAATTTTTATGTATAAATGGGTATCGCTTTTTAAGTATTAAACACAGATATACAGGCAGAACATAGAAGAGATATACAGCATGTCTGTGGTATTACAATTTCATGGGAACCATCTCACCGCCACTGAAATGGCTACTATCAGAAAAAAAAAAAAACAGAAAATCACAAGTGTTGGTGGAAGCCTGTGCCCCGTGGGTGGGTGGGTGGGGATGCAAAGGGGGCAGCCACTGTGGAAGAAGGGATAGAGATTTCGCAATGAAAAACAGAGATACCATGGGATCCAGCAATTTCACTTCCAGCTATACAGTCCTCATCTCTCCAACTTCATGGAGATGTTTCATGTGAGTTCGGGAAGGGCATCACCTTGACTACCAGAGCCAGGCTATTATGTTGTGGCATTTAAACCCTAAGTTCTGGGAAATCTTTCCAGTTGTATGCATTTGCCAACCATATAACCACTCCCAATAATTTCTGCTGTTAGGGCTTTGCCTTAAGTAAGGCTGCCCTTGGGAAAAAGAGGAATGACTTCAGGAGAGAAATGACAACAGGATTGGGGAGGGGAACAGAAGGGAAACAGAACAGATGAGAGAAACCGAGGAGGCTGGTGAGTAAAAGGGATCCCTGCCAACCACGTGCTTCTGTGCTTACATGTCCTTACATGCACACATCCTACACAGAAATTATTTGTGTTGTATTACCCCCATTTCACAGACGAGACAACTGAGATATGTTAACTGACTTTGCCCAGAGTCACACAGTTAAGACTTGGCAAAACTCGGATCCAAATTCGTGCTTGTCTAATTTCAAAACCTATACTTGTCTTGTGTCTTTCTAATACTCCATGCTGCCTCTCACTACCATTAGAAGAAGGGTTTTTTTTTAGAATTAAAAAATATTGCATGTCACAGTAAGCAAATATCAATGACATGCCATAATTTTGAAAGTAGGGTCTCTAAGACATAGTTACGTTCCATGGTCTTACAGCTATCCACAATAGCCAAGGTTTGGAAGCCACAAAGTATCCACTGGCAGATACATGGGTAAACACCATGTGACATATTGGTACAATGGAATACTAGTCAGCCTTAAAAAGGAAGGAGATTCTGACACATGTTCCAACATGGGTGAACCTTGAAGACGTTATGCTCAGTGAAATAAGCCCGTCACAAAAGGCCAACTCAGTGTGACTCTGCTTAAGTGAGATCCCTAGAATAATCAGACTCACAGTGACAGAAAGCAGAGCAGGGGTTGCCAGGATCTGGGGAGACAGAACGTGGAAGCCATTGTTTAATGAGGACAGAGTTTTCAGCCTGAGATGATGGAGATGGATGGTGGTGATGGTCGCACAACAGCACAAATGGACTTTGTATCACTGAACTACATGCTTAAACACGACTAAAAAGGGAACTTTTATGTTATGTGCATTTTATCACAACTAAAGATAAGTAATGTTTTAATAAAATCCATCGGGGTAGGGGTGACTCAGAAAAAAGGTCTTCAAAAGCTTTTTAGGGATGTTGTTATTTCAAAAAAAAGAAAGGCTGAGAAACACTGACTTGCTAAAGAATCTAGCATGCCGCTTTGCTTGTAGGAGGAGAGGAGACATCCCGGCCAGTCACACAAAATACGAGATGTGTTTCTAAGCTGGGCTTGATCTCTCTATGGTTTTGCTCTCCAATTTTTGAAGATGATCACTGACGGTTAGATCCAACCATGGCTGTGGCTGGTTTCTACTACGGAACTCAGATACCACAGCCAATAAGCTGGATGGCAACGGACTGAACGTCTTAGAGAAAAATGTCAAACAACGCGTGTGTCCGGACCAGGAGAGACTCGTCCCTGTGCTGTCTTGCCTTTGCTCCCGCGCATGCCCGGCTCACCTGCTGATAAACGGCCTGATGTTGTCCCCGGTGATGGGCGCCATGGACATGGGCATGGGCTCCGGGGTGGACAGCCAGTAGGAGTAGTCATTCCGGGACGCAAAGTTGCACACGTTGTTGATGTTGCAGAAGAGGAAGGGCATGGTGCTGAACTTGCGCAGACAGCTCCCGGCGGTGCCTGGACACGGGAGAGACAGGGTGAGGCCTCGCCACCCCCCACCCACCTCCATGCCAGAAAGGCAGAGGCCCACGGGTGGCACGGCCACTAGCACGGAAACCGAAATGGGAGATTATCCAAAAGAGGCAACGGACACACCGAAGGGCTGGCGTCATTGTGAAGGAGCCACCGAATGTAAAGGGATCAGGTGAAAGGGAAACGCAGAGCACGGAGACGGACGTTTTTGATCACAGGAAACCAAGCCAGGCTCCCAGCAGAGGGGGACCTTTCCCCGGAACTCTGTTCTGGAAGGGGTTTCACTCACGGATTGCGACACGTGCATAGTGACCTACTGGGTAATGTCTTGAACAACTGATTCACAGAAAACAGAGAGGGGCTCTCTCTATGACTGTGTGTTGACCGTAACCTTGGTAAAAGTAAAGGTCAGAGCTCTAATGTACAGCCTGACGGAGGAGGCTGAGCTCACGAGGGAACGTGTCGCACGGCGGGGACCTGAACTACTACGATTGTAACTTATTCGAGATCGCGGTCGTGGATTTACGTCATTCCAAATTCTGGTCCTGGTTGCCGCTGACGTGAATTTACGTCTTGGCAAATTGTGTTTCTGAATGCTGCAGCGTTGTCATGTGCACGTGTTATCATGTTTTGCTTGAAAAATGAGGAGTGAGGCAAGGAGAGAGAAAGTTCGCTGAGATAATTATCTGATATAGACTGCTTAATGCTGTTATTGATTTACGTAGCCAGTGAAAATTGCAAGTTGGTCATGATTTTGTTGTGATTAGTGTGGTATACTTGTATTTTGATATTTCAGGGCTTTCATACTTCAACGTTAAGAATAATTTACCCTAATTATGGAAAATGAAGAAATATATGTTGATGAGATTTCCAAGGTCAAAGATAAATCCAGTGAACTTATTAATGATAGTGAGACAGATAGTGAAGTAATGATGCAACGCAAATGAGGAAATACATATATATAATATATATATATATTTGGTTTATAATCCAAATAAAAATACCAAGTACAGAATGCTAGTCAGAGTGGTGTCTGAGGCAAATACTGGATATGTCTGCAACTTTCAGCTGTATAGTGAAAAGGGTGACAGTTTAGAAAAGACCATTTCCCTTTTGCTTAACGACTGCAGTTTGCGGCAACCAGCTTCAGATTTTACTTATTTTCACCCACTCTCAGTATTAGGAAGGTGAAAAATGTGCCGGTCGCGAATGTGTTAAGCATATTGATGTAAGCTGTCAAGTGTTCACTCCAGGAATCTTGATCCTGTTTAACATTTTTTAAAAAATTGTGATTAAATCAACGTTTTCAAAGATTCAGCCTTGCCGTTTCCTCAGCTTGCCAGTAGTAACCGAGCAGCTGTTGAACCAATGTCGTCACAATGGAGGGAGATGGGGTGGGGGTGCGGGTGCCCTCTTTTCCTGGGCTCCTGCCTTGTTAGTACATTCAGTGGCAACGGCAGAGGCAAGGACCGCACGCACCAGGCCACACACGCAGGCACTCGGCACGTCCGCACTGAACGAGGGAAGGCATCTACAGACGTGTCACTTACCCAAGTCCTGGCCGTGGGCCCTCTCGTTGCCTTGCACGTAGAGCAAAGAGTACCCGTGGTAAAGAATCTTGGTCCCAGGAGGACACTGAGGGTCGTCTATTGTCTGACTGTGCCTGGTCACCAGGAAGCCGTGATCCACAGATGGGGTTCCTGGGGGTCCCATGGAACCTGGCAACCCATCTGGGCCTGGTGGACCGGGAAACCCTCTTGGACCTGGAAGAGAGAAGACACATCAGTTTCCCCAGTTACAAACAGTCTTCCCACGGTCTCAGAAGAGTTGTTAACATTTTGTATTTCCACAAGGTATCTTACCTGTTCATGCTGCAACAAAAAAGTACTCAAAAAAGTACACAGCTAACTAAATCCAACAACCCTCTTCCTTCGCGGTGACTTATCTCTTTCTTGTCCTGCGCCGCCTCAAGAGATTTTTATAAGCACAGTGCTCAGTGCAGAGCAGACGCTCAAAAGATTTAGTTTGCCAGGCTAGACAACATAGTAAGACCCCGTCTCTGCAAAAATATGAAAATTAGCTGGGCATGTTGGCGCGTGTGCTTGTAGTCCCAGCTACTCAGGAGACTGAGGCAGGAGGATCGCCTGAGCCCAGGAGTCCAAGGCTGCAGTGAACTGTGATCGTGCCACTGCACTCCAGCCTGGGAGACAGATTTGGAGCAGTAAGAAACCTCGCAGGCAACGAGTGTTTCCATTCCCTGGGTCACTGTGCCACGTGCAAGGCTGCTCACAGGTCGTGCTTCCTGTCTTAGTGGACAGCCTCAATCTGAGGATCCACGGTCATCGGGGACCCTCTAGTGAGTCCCTGCTTCCCAAGAAAGCAGATCAAGTTGACCCCACGCCCTCGGGCCAAGGCCGTCATTACTGTTTTTATTTCTCCTGTCCCCTGCCCTCTGCTGAAATAGAATTTCTGTAGCTGCAGCCCTCGACGCTCTCGGGAAACCACCCGGGGCCACCGTGACTGGCGGCCTTTCAGCAACATCTGGAAAACGTATGCTTTGATCAACATCTGTCTCTACATAGAACAAGCACAGTCCTTCAGCTGTTCTCTGGGAGTCTGCTTCTTTCAAGAAACAGACCTCGCTGGAAATCTTTCAAGTAACATTTTCAGCCTCGTTGTGCAGTTTCCCCACACGTAGGCCTACTGCTTCTACTCCAAAGATCCAGGTGGAGGGTCATCAGGACGGAAGGCCGCAGCAACCTACCGGGAGGCCCGAAGGGTCCGGTCTCTCCTTTCTGGCCTGGGGCACCGTCAAACCCGGGACTACCTGGAGGTCCAGGTAAGCCCACCGATCCCGTCACACCTAAAGCAAAGCAAAGAGAATTCACAACCCGGTCCTGCATGGCAGCATGCTCTCTTTTCTTCTTCCCTTCCCAAGTGCCCTTGTGGCCTTCCAGGAGGCGCAGAAGACCTCGGACTGCAGGCGAGAAAGTTTCCCTGGACGGCCGTGAGTTGCTTCCGGCAAAGCTTGGAACACACGGGGCAGCAGCAACTGTCACGTCCATGTTCCCAGGAGGTGTGCTTTCGCCTCTCATTCTGAGTTCTCCCTGGCTTCTTGCTGTGATTGCGTGTTAGATCTGTCTGGAAAAGGCCGGCTACATGGGGCAGAAGAAGGGATTTGAAAAGACTTTCCCCCTCTGCCGTATTCTGGGGTGGCCATTTTTAGGCAATAGAGCTATCCATACAGATAGCTGTATGTGTGTGTGTGTGTGTGTTTTCTGTGTATGCATCTTATTCTTCGGAATCTTTAAACGTAAATGTTCATGGAGCTACCTTTCGGCTTTAAATGCTCTCAATCCCCTTTACTAACCGCCCACCCCTTATTAACAGCTTTTGAGAAAGGCTTAGCTCAAACAGGCTAAAGACTCCAGGTTAGGGCTTCTGGGAGCGGCAGGGAATAGCACAAATATTTGCCAGCTGGGCAGACACCTGGGGCAGGGATGGGACAACAACGTCTACACTTCAAGATCGCTGCCCCTCCACCCTTGCCCCCAGCTGGGGGCAGACGTGATGTTCTGTTTCTTTGAGTCCATGTTTTTCTAATCGAGTATAAATATGCTGAGTTAGGGTTTTCCTGCATTTTGTTTTGGCTCTTTGGAGTCCTTCAAAAACTTCACTTAGTTTAAATATACATTACAGGGAAATAAGACAGTCGTTTTCAAATATGTGTCTGAGCCAGGCCTGGCAGCTCACGCTTGCAATGCCACACATTGGGAGGTGGAGGCGAGAGGATTGCCTGAGCCCAGGGGGCTCGAGACCAGCCTGGGCAACTTGGCAAGACCTCGTCTCTACAATAAGCCAAAAAAAATAGCTGGGTGTGGTGGCATGTGCCTGTAGTTCTAGCTGCTTGGAAGGCTGCCGTAGAAGGATTGCCTGAGCCCAACAGGTGGAGTGCCACTGCACTCCAGCCTGGGCAAAAGAGTGAGACTCTGACTCCAAGAGGGGAAAAATGCATTTGTATAACCAGTACCCAGAAACTTCCATTTCAGACGCATGGATGAAGAGGAAAACCTGCCCGCCCACCTGCTCCCCACTGCACCCCACACAGCCCCAGCATTCTCACCTTGCTGTCCTTTCGGGCCTGGAGGTCCCTGAAGCCCCTTCAGACCTGGGGGACCCTCAGGACCAGGGAGCCCAGGCTCCCCTTTGATCATGTCGTAAGGACCTGGAGGGCCCGGGGGACCTGGGAGACCTGTGGGAATCGGGAAACCATTGGTCAGTTGCACTGTCCACATTCTGGGGAAGAAACAGCTTCCGGAGAGGCCCAGGGGACACCTTCCAAATGGAACACGCTTACCAAAAGTCAGATCATGATGGAAAACACAAGAGCTCAGATCCTCATAAAACATGTGTTTAATCTGGACATCTTTATTATTCAACCTAAAATCCCTAACTCTCAGGACTAGATGACACTGGGGCATCGGCGTAACTTTCCACTCCGTGTCGGGGTCCCCGACAACCTCCAAGTCTCGCTGGAGCACTCCCGGGACACGAAGCTCATTCCTCTTGAGGCAGCCACACCTGGCAGGGACAGTGCCACCCCTGGCAGGGACAGCACCACACCTGGCAGGGACAGCGCCGTGACTGACAGGGACAGTGTCACACCTGTTTTCGTTTCTACCCGATTCTGCCCTACTGTGCGTGACGGCACTGGCGCTAGTCCTACAGTGATGAATGAACTGAACTCTCCTTCTGAGCAACAGGTCTCAGGGCATCGTAGGCACCACACAGAGTCTGTGGTCGCCTGGGCCGCCCCTTCCTCAGCCCGTGACCCAGGTCCCCCTCTTCTACACACGTCCCTCCCCCTCCTTTCCTCTCCTCTCCGCCACCACTCGGTGCGTTCGGTTTCTCGCTCTCTCGCTCCTAAAACATGATTTTGAAAACTAAACAAAGCCCCAGACATAAGGTCTGCTCAGCAGAGGGAAGATGGGGTGAGTGACACACTTAAACTGTTTCCTTCCAAAACCGTTTCACGGTTTCAGGAGCCACGTCACACCCCAGTGATGGAAAAGCCAACAGGCACTCTTTCCTAGGAAGAACTTGCTACTGTCCAAGTAGCAGTGTCCAGTCTCTACATGCAAGATCGATTTCTTTCCCACAATGACTTTAAGCGGTTGATTTCAGTCTGACTTCAGAGCCTTCGGGTATCTGGGATCCCGAGGCTGTCAGCGAGCGCTCTGGCCACCCCTCCACTGGATCTACTCAGACCACAGATTTGACTTTCCAGATAAGTCGCTGGTAAACATGGAACTACAGGAATCTTCACATGCTGCAAAGAATTTTTAACCTACAATTTATGAGTCGTTTTACACAGCGCTGTGCTGACGGCTTTTGTATTTCCCCAAATCATCAGTAAGGTGCCCAGGGACTGACACATCCTCCTACCTTGAGGTCCAGGAAAACCTTGATCTCCTTGGTCTCCTTTAACTCCCTGGAGGCCAGGAAGACCTTTCTGACCTAGAAAGAGGGAGAAGAGCGTCTTTGCACAGAATTTCCAGGGAGAAACAAATATATGCCTGTGTATGAATAACGCACATGCATATACACAAATGCATACAGACACGCATATATGCACACATATGTACAACTATTCACATATATGCATATTCATGTATACACATGCACACACCCGCATACACATGCATTCAGGTGCACATACATACATATGCATACAAGCGGGAACCCCCCAGATCCCGGAATTATCCCATGGAGAGCAGGCCCCTGATAGAATTTGTTCCTTTTGCTCAAACGGTCAACCGAAGTTTTCATCTGGAAGTTTTGAGAGGTTGTATCATGATTGGTGGAAGAAATGTCCCGAGTCGTGACTGGTTCTTCCACCGTGACAATGTACCCGCCCACGCTGCACTGAGTGTTCAGCAGTTTTTGACCAAAGACTGCATGACCCCCACGCCCCACCATCTCTCTTCCTTGATCTTGCCCTGAGTGACTTTTTGTTTCCCCAGACTAAAAAAGGCTTCAAAAGGAAACGTTTTGTCATTGTGGAAGAGGTGAAACAAAAGACATCAGAAGCACTTTTCAAAGGTATCAAAATGGATGAATGATAAAACTGTTTGGAGGAGTGGGAAAAGTGTCTCGATAGGTGTGTTACATCCAACAGAGATGACATGGAAGGCGACTGACGTTTAAATATTTAAGAATAAATACACAACTCTTATAAACAAATTCCATTTTAGGGGTGCCACTTGTACACATACTTTCAGTGTATTCACAAGAAAAGAGCATTATTCCTGGTCAGTTGTGTAAACCTGCCGATGAAACTCTCTTTCCAGAACCCAGACATCACATTTTGCTAGACATGCAACACACTGTAAAATGATCGCAACCAGCAGAGGGCATCTGACACAAAGTTTGGTCACTTGTGTCCCCAGTTAGACCACAAGATACGTAGGGGCTGAGACCTGTTGTATCTGACTCTGCAGTAAAAAAAAAAAAAATCACAGTTCCTTGGAGCTGGTAGGCAGCCCATAAATGTTTGACCATGACTTCTCACTGAGATGTTAATAAGAAAATCAGACAGTCTTTACCCAGCTATTCACGGGATTATACAAATCGGGCTGTCACACAGAAATGGCGGTTGTGATCTGAGGAGAACAAGGTCTTGTGCTGTAATTATGCCAGCTCCATCAATAACAAAGAGCCCAAGTTTGGGAGGCTCTTCAAATGTACCTCCTTTGCTGTTGAAGACCACTCACGGTATGCTCTCCATGGCCTTACCTTGGAAGCCTGGAACACCTGGCAGTCCCATATCTCCCTTAGATCCCGTGATTCCTGGAGAGCCACCGATGCCCTAGACACACAAAGAAGTGCTCAGGACACGTAGGACAAGTCTCTCGAGTCACCTGGTCGCCGAACCCTGAGGAAGCCCCCAATGTTCTGCAAAGCAGATCTGTGAGTAAGTGGTGCCTTGTGGTTTCCTAAATGATGTCCCAAGAAGGGCAAAACCTCTGCCCTAAATCGGGAAACTGGAAATCGGAACAGTCGGTTTCAACCTCTGGGTCCCCGCTGCAAGTTCCCTGGGAACAGGCGAAAGTCTTACACCCCACGAGCTCTATCCCCCAGCACAATGCCAAGAACAGAGTCGAGACTCCACAAACACTCGCGAGGACAGCACACCCGTCTGGCAACGCCAAGCAGCCTTTCTGAAAACTTTCCCCTGAACACTCAAGTGTAACAACTTTTCTTTAGGATTACCTTCATGTCTTATCTGAAAACTGATGTTAAATATTGAGAGAAGATAAAACAATACTAAAAGATTAAGTTCCTTTGTAATTTGGCAATATTCACGTATTTTAAGATGTTAGCTCATTTCCTTTCTATTTCAACACAGTTCCTTCCTCTAGGCATAAGCAACCACATGGAACAAGTCACATTATTTCTTAAATGGATTTGGTTTTTTGCTTTACCTTATTTTAAAGGTGCCATAACCAAAACAACATGCACAAACATATATTTATATAAATATTTACACACACATTTGTACATCCATACATGCATAGACACAGACAGACACTGATGGCACCGGGAGTTGGGAGTATATTTCCTTTTTCAAAGAGTTTAAGTAAAGACTTTTTGTTGTTGTTTTCATGAGAAGGAAGAAGAGAAACAGGAAAAGGAAGCAGAAGAGACAGCAAAAGAGAGGCATGGACAAAAACGAAGGTCAGATTTATGTGCCACCGTTGACTTCACGGAGAAGTAAAAATTAGTGGGAAGTATATTTCCGTGTTACTGATAAATAAAAGCAGGAACGTATGAATAAGTGATGAGTAACCCGCAACTAAATGACTGAAACACTGTAAGACAGCAGTAAGGGGCCAGAAGCCTATTCACGCACACATGCACTGTGTGGCACACAGCTCTGAGGACAGGAGTGGGCCAAGAGATTACTACCACTCTACCTAGCCTGTTGGGCATAATTATAAGCTTCTCCTAAGTGACTGATTCACAAGTAAAACAGCACCGCTTATGTTTTAGTGCCTAGCAAGCTACAAATAGTCATTCTGTGTCTGTCCTTGAGAAGGTGCCCTAAGGACTCCAAAACATGTCTCTCCCTACAGGACTTCGACGAGAATTCCACTGCCTCCCACATCACTGCAGAGGGCTGCCTCAATCCCTCTGTTCCCTGACACCCTGTCTCTTTCTCTCAAGATGTGTTAGAGAAAGAGAGAGAGAGAGAGAGAGAGAAAACAGAGACAGCCACAGAGAATGGATCTCAGCTAACACATCTACTTGACCCACCAAGCCCCATACACACAGCCCGTTAGCTCATTAGTTATTTATTCATGGGTGAGGTTGAGCTGATACTCCAACCAGAGACCTGAGACCACCACTAAAAGGGGCTATATATTCAGACACTGCAAGTTAAATAGCAACACACATACACACAGACACACACACCCCTCTACTGGTCACTTATTGTTCCCTGAGACGTGCTCCTCTGAGGCTTGTCTAAGCCACCACACCTTCAGCTGGTCAAGCGCAATGTTCCTGTCTCATTGGCAAGCACAGGAGATGGCTGGGCTGGCTTTACAGAATTGTTCTTTACAAAACAACCCTGGCTTGTTTTTTGCGCTGAGTCTGCACACGGACCTTACATTTAGGCACTGAACTGTCATTTCCAGTCGTGCAACATTTCCCTCCAATGGTTCTTGTAAACGTAAATCGTAAAGAATGTCCTGAGAGTTTCCTACTCTAATGCCTATAAAGATGCTGGTTACTTGCAAGAGAGAAAGAACCGATTTAGAGAAAGCACAGGGGTATAACACACATTTATATATACAGGCACATAGTAGACATACACACAAAACTTTTAGACCAGAAAAGGCTCCTTTAAAAACTCTCCAAATCAGTAACTCACAGGCATGCCTTGGAATCCTGGGTCTCCCTTGGGCCCCGGCACACCCGGGTTTCCCGGCCAGCCAGGATGTCCTTGGTCACCTTTCAGTCCATCAAGTCCGGGGAGCCCTGGAGGCCCCATGGGTCCCGGAAGCCCTAATGGGAGAGTTGGGAGTCACACATCTGGGTTTGGAGGGCTATGTGATGTCCAAGTGTCCCTGGACTGTGGGGCTGTCCTTACTGCCACCCACTGTCCCTCATGGGATAAAACGCCCTAGCAAGCAGCATGAGCCCTGGAAAGGAAATCAAGCCAGGTCCCAGAAGGAAGGAAGAAAGTTCACAGAGACACCAGGATCTCCATGTCCACGGTGCCTTGTGGTCAGCGCTGCCCCTACTGGAATCCTGGTCATGGTCAAAGAGTATGAGGGAGACAAACATCACAGGTGGAAATAATAGGCTGTTTTAATCAGTCCTTTCTTGCATCTCTATACTTAAATTCCTCGACAGAAAGGATACAAGAAGCGCTTTGAGCCAAGGGTGGCCTAAACACACATGGTAAATATTACACACTTCTAAATAAGCCCAACCTCTGTGATGACTTCCTCAACATTTCTTCAACCCTAATTTCCTTCTGTGAATTCTGTCCCCCGCTGACACCTGCTGAGACGCCCTTACCTGGCAGGCCTGGCTGTCCCTGGGGTCCCCGATCTCCTTTGGGCCCCTCCACAGGGTGGCCTGGAGACCCAGGTAATCCCGGCTGTCCTTGGGGTCCCGGAGGACCCATGTGTCCTTGCTCTCCTTTGAGTCCGGGAATGCCTGGGCTCCCGGCCAATCCTGGGAAACCCACGTCACCCTTTGAACCTAAACAAGAAAAACAGTGTGAGATCGTGGTGGAACACAGCAGCAGAACAGGAATCTCAGGTCACACCGATGAACAGAGATGGGGCAAAGCGTTCCTCATCCTTCTGGCACCCGTGGGGAGCTTCCCAGAAGCACCAGGGAAAGACTGGAGCAGGTACTCCACACTCCTCTTCTTTGCAAAGAACACACTAGACACCTACCCTAGCCTGGCCCACCAAAGAGAAAGCTTAGAAGGCTGGGAACCCGGGCGTCCTTCAGTATACCTGCTGCAGAAGTTTCCAATGCAAAGTTGTCTAAGTCTGTGCTAAGTCTGCAAGCAACTGCACTGCTAAAATTAAGGGCGCATTCCATCCGCAGGCGAAAGAACAGACTCTCCGAGTTACGGCCACCCCACGGGGCACCCCTCAGCAGCAGAAAGCAGTGAGCTCTTGATTCGAGTAACAAGGGGCTGAATTCAAGTCATGATGTTATGTGGGCGAAGTCAGATGACAAAGGGTGCCCGCTGTATGATTTCAAAATTCTAGGAGATGCAAGCTACTCTATAGTGCCAGAAAGCAGATGTATGGTTGCTTGGGGTGACTCAGGAGGGGACAGGAGGGAGGGACTTAGCATCACAGGAGATTGTATGGGGTGATGGGTGTGCCCACCATCTTGAATGTGAAAATATTTTCCTGGGTGTATACATATGGCACATCTTAACAAATTGTACACTTCAAATCTGTGTAATTAATTATCTGCCAGTGATAACTCAATAGGGCTGTTCTTTAAAAAAAATTTTAAAAGAGATACTAGGAAAAAAACCTAGTCCAAACACATTGTCCAAAACTTACCACGAAAAGCGCCAAATCTCTAAGGCTATTTCAAGGTTATTAAAAAAATTAAAATAAAAGGGAATGGGATCGGTCAGGACCTAAAAGGGCTGGGTGGCTTCTCCTCGGGACAGTCCCTGTTCTTTCACAAGGCAACAGACGGAAAACATGAGGCATTGCAGGAGTTTCTCCTGGGGCAACACCCAGATGGTGCAGGACTAGATGGCCAGGTGAGGAAAGGTGGGCAGAAGGCAGGCATGTCTTGAAGATCCCTGTTCTGAAAACCCAAGGGGCTGGGTGTGGTGTCTCACACCTGTCATCTCAGCACTTTGGGAGATCGAGGAGGAAGGATTGCTTGAGCCCAGGAGTTCAAGACCAGTCTAGGCAGCATAGTGAGACCTCACAAAAAATTTTTAAAAATTAGCCAGGTCTGGTGGCATGCGCCTATAGTCTCAGCTACTTGGGAGGTTGAGACAGGAAGATCGCTTGAGCCCAGGAGGCTGTGGTGAGCTGTGATCGTGCCACTGCACTCCAGCCTGGGAGACAGAGTGAAACCCTGTCTAAAAATAGATAGCTAGTCAGGCACAGTGGCTCACGTCTGTCATCCCAGCACTTTAGGAGGCAGAGGCAAGAGAACTGCCTGAGCCCAGAGGTTCAAGACCAGCCTGAGCAACTTGGCGAGACCTCATCTTTACAATAAATCAAAAAAATCAGCTGGGTGTGGTGGTGCACACCTGTGGCACAGCTACTTGGAAAGCTGAGGCAGAAGGATCACCTGAGCCCAGAAGGTTGAAGCTGTGGTGCCTCTGTGGGTGACAGAGTGAGACCCTGACTCAAAAAAAATAGAAATAGACAGAAGGAATAGATAGATAGATAGGTGATAGATAGATAGATGATAGATCATAAATAGATAGATAGATAGATAGATATAGAATCATAATAAATGAATAAATAAAAATTTAAAAAATTGGTTTGGCATAGTGGCACATGCCAGTCATCCTAGCTACTCAAGAGGCTGGGGCAGAAGGATCGCCTGAGCCTAGGAGGCTGAAGCTGCAGTGAGCCATGATTGTGCCACTGCGCTCCAGCCTGCATGATCCCAATTCACAAATAAGCAAAATCCATGGGAATCCCTGAGCAGATGCATTTGCAACTGGGCCACCTGTGTGTTAGGAGAAGAGGGGAAGTGGCCCATTGCCCAGATAGCCCACCCCACACCATCCCCCACTTCCGAGCAAGGGTGCAGCCAGTGCCAGACCACAAGCCTGCAAAGGAAATGAGACCGCACCTTCAAGCTCCTCTCACCTCTCCACTGTGCTTAGTACTGAGCTCACCACGCTGCTCAGGGGACATTTGGAACTCCTGACCTGTGCTACATGCTGCCTTCACGTAAGTATACCCAGCCTTAAAAGGTAACGACTTTGATTTTCTGATTACTCTGAGCACAAAAATAACAGGGGTCTTGCCATGTCACCCAGGCTTGTCTCAAACTCCTGGTCAAGACTGCAGTGAGCCATGATTGTGTCACTGCACTCCAGTCTAGGTAACTCTGTCTCTTAAAAAAGAAAACATCAGAAACAGGGGAATTCTTCCTCTACTGAATTTTATAAAATTTGTCCAAATAAAAGAGAATCTCTAATAATGAAGGTACTGCATGCTACGTTAACCTATTAATTAAATAATGCCACTGGATGTGGCTCCATGCCCAGCTGTTGCGTGGCTGCCAGGGACAGGGCTGCGTCCTGCAGACACTGCCCTGTCCTACCATTCTGGGCAGTGTGGTGAGCTGAGATGGAAAAAGCACGCTGGGCAAATATTACCTTTGTCTCCTTTGGCCCCTGGAAATCCCGGGAATCCTCTTCCTGGTAAACCTGCATGAGAAGGAAAAAAATGCAACATTTCTCTTTAGTTGAACAATCCGTGTGCAGTCACAGCCCAAAGTGCCATCAACTCCGCACTAATACCATCTACACACGTAGAGTACATGGCAACTAGTTAATTGTACCCTGGGAATAAAATGATATTCCCACAGTAGTCAAAGGATACCCTTGACTGGATATTCATAATGTAGTACTAGTTCCCAAGTACCTTTCAGTTTAGAACCATCATGGCATTGAGCAGAAATGATCTGTGCGAGTTAGTGCCTATTTCCTACTACCGTCAAGAGATGGACAAAGGGGAATCTCAGACAACCATCCAGCTTATTGCTGTTCTCATGGAAGGGTCAACCAAAAAGATGGGGGACAGCAGACACTGGCGACCACAGATGTGAGCAAAGGGCTTGAGGGAAGATTCAGAGGCAGGGAAGGCAGTGTGGAGGGTTCTTTATGAGTTATTTCAATAGGAAAATGAATGGATGTAATATGTCTAGAATGAAAACAGTGAGCTTAAGAAAAAGGCCAGCCCAAAAGCATTGGGACCCCAGATGTTTCTCCTTCCATCCCCCTGACTCAGGGGCAGCCTGTTTCAGATAATGTGCTCATCAACCTCTTGCATTACTGATCTGGATATTACTGCATATGTGATTGTCATCTCCATAGCCAGCAGCAGGCCCTTTTTCCAAGTGTGGCTCTTCCATCAGGGACAGAAGCGGATTCAGAGGCTAACAAGTATTCCCGGGACCATTTCTTAAAGGGGGAAACATCAGGAGAAGGGAGGTTTTTGGGCTTTTGTTTTGTCATAGCAAGTTCAAGGGAAATGGAAAAGGAGAGCTTTTTACTTACAAGGAATTTGTCCCAACACAGCAAGCGTTTAGTGCCTCTGACTGACGCTGAGAGCTCAGGTTACTTCAAGGGCAGGAGGCCGTAAGTATTTGTGGTATAAATGAATTCCCCCCTTCCTGCCCTGTCATCCAACCCTGCTCCACATGTCCACATCTGTGTTTAAGTAGTTACAAGGGTATGCAGCCTAGGGGCCATTCTACTCCCAGATCTGTTCACTGAACATAGTCTGCAGGCTCTGAGAGTGGATGAAGGAAACAGAGGAGCTGGCCATACCTGGTTCACCCTTCTCTCCCGCCGACCCCGGGATTCCATCACTGCCCGGCTCTCCTTTCTGGCCAGCTGGGCCTGTGGAGCCAGGCGTCCCGGGAAGACCTCAAAGAGAAAGGCGACGTCAGTCACTCACAGAACCTCTTACAGCACCCCAGTCGCCACACAAGATGGCCTGTTTCCAACATCCTTCGGGGGAGCTGTCCCCTCCTGAGCTATTTCCTCCTGGCTTCCCTGGGGTCAGTCCTGACATCCCTTCAGCAAGGAACTTCCATGTTTCAACACCACTGAAACTCCCGACTCACAAAAGCTGGTGACAATGAAGAGGAGATACCTAAAACTCCCATGCTAACTCTGAAAACAACTTGGAGATCTGGATCTTAGCTCCTAGCTAGTGGCAAGACCCCAGAAAGATCCTGGAAGCCCCCTAGACTCAGTTTGCTCATCTGAAAAATGGAAGGGCAGGACATCTGGCTCCCTGATTCCCATATATAATGGGAATTTCCTGGGGGCCTTGGGATCTTCCCTCTCATGGCTGCTTCCCCCACCCCCACCACCCCCCCTCATGCATGGGCTGTTGTCTATAGTCTCTACCTGCTTCTCCTTTGACTCCAGGGATGCCATCCAATCCTGGGAGGCCTTTGTCTCCTTTTTCTCCAGGCTGCCCAGGGTTTCCTAAGGAAAAACACAACACCAGAAGGCCCGTGGGTTTGAATGTTTCTTTGTCTTCTTTGAGCCCACCATTAGGAGGAGACCCTGCTCATCACCTACCTGGATAGCCGACATTCCCGGGGGACCCCTTCGGGCCCGGAGACCCAGGCATTCCGGGAATCCCAGCGCTTCCCTTTTCTCCCTTCTCTCCAGGACTTCCTGGGAAGCCCGCCACCCCTTGATCTCCCTGTGAGCAAAAATCAGGCATATTAACTTTGCATTCGTTCCCGGACATGCCTCTGCAGCCACTTTCTGGATCACAGTATATACACTTTGGGGCAATGAAGACTGCGTTGCAACACTCCATTTCCAGGTTTCTCACAAAAGAATCTAAGTCCATTTGGGAAAACAGAGGAGAAAACGTCAGCCCAGCAGAGCTTACTGTCTCGTTCCTGCTTGCTAAACCTCTTCACCCTCCCTCCCCTTTGCTTCTTCCCAGAGATCGCTGTCTGCTACCCTCCCTCCATCAGCCTCTCACTAAGTTTCTAGATTGTTACTTGGGGGAGAGGTCATGAGTAATAAGGGAGAAGAGGCAGCCTAGACTACACTGGGAGGAATTACTGTACATTATAATTCACTGACTGTGCTGAACATTTGAACATTTCTCAGGAGGCATGGCCACTGAGACGGGCAGAGGGTGCTGGTTACCTTTTCACCAGGCAGCCCGGGGATGCCGATGCCAGGTGGACCCGCCTGTCCCTTCTCTCCCTTTGTGCCTTTCTCTCCAGGTAAACCAGGGCTGCCCTGCTGGCCAGGGATGCCAGGCACACCTTTCTCTCCAGGTGTTCCTGTAAACGCAAACAATTGAGACTCGAAGGTGAGATTACCTGGTGCAAGGATTAAAAGTCATAAAGCGCCTTGACCACCAGCCAAGAATGAGGTAAGAGGACACCGATCCCTTTATTTGCAAACCTGCCACCCCCCGCCCACCGCAGATTGCCATTGTCACCAAAAGATGGGGGGCAGCAGACATTGGGGGGACTCCAGTCACCCAGATCACATCAGAGCCACACTGAGAAACGTGGCTCCGGTCTTTGAAGACCATCGTTTTATAAAGAAATACATTAGCTGCTTAGAATATTTGCTTTCTCCACAGTGTAAAAAGTGGCTTTTGTGTTATTTATCATAAAATCAACTCTTCTTAACCCAGCGAATCAGAGTGGTCATGATGTATGTAATGTATGTCGGTAGCCAAACTTATTCATAAATAGGTATGACCAGCAACCTGGATGTTGACATCTCAACTAAAGAGATAACAGCACAGTGCAGACTTAGGAGAAGATGGAAAGACAGGCTTCCTGTCCGGATGTGTCCCCTTTCCAGGCGAGCTCTGAGAAGCATTCCCACCCAGACCTCTCTCTCTGGGTGCCGTCACCAGAGTGGGCCTCATTGGCATAATCTTAAGGCCAGTTCAAGACTGGGGCGGAGAAGCCCAGAGGGTTCTTCTGGACTTCCATAAAGGGCTTGCAAGGCATGAACTTCTATCGCTGACCACCGTGAGGAGAGACCCAAACATCTCCTTGAGAGAGCCCAGTCATGTGGACAGTCACTTGGAGACCATCAACAGTTGCTTGTGTTCAGCCCATGTTTTGTTCTATTAAATTATGAATTTTCTTAGTAATGGTCACAGTATCAGTCAAATGCCATCCACCCCTGAGCAGAAGACTACAGAGAACCGAGGATGTGAATCTGTGTGAAAGACACAACTGCCCGGATTCTGTCCGGCTCGTGGGAGGAGGACCTCATTACATGCCACTTGTATGCCACACGCACAGTAGAAAGACACCTCTTCTAAACCCGAGTTACCTGGCAAGCCCATTCCACCGACAGATCCTTTGGGTCCAGGGAGTCCAGGGGCACCTGGGGTTCCACTTATACCAGGGTCACCTTTAGGTCCTGAAACGGTAAAGAGACAAGCCAACAGGTTGGCATCCACAGAAGAGCTGGGAAGACGCTCTGGCCATATCAGGACTGGAAGCTCCACTCATACCTGGCTGGCCAGGATGCCCTGCTTGTCCATCCTTTCCAGGCACTCCTGGGGTCCCAGGGTCTCCGCGGGATCCTTTATCACCAATGGGTCCAATTTGTCCTACATATCACAGACAGGAATCACAGTGACCCGTGTCCGCTTAAAAAGCAAGCAGCCACAGAAAGGCAGGCTGGGTTGGTGCCATTGATGGAGAACCCTGGTTGGGGCATCACCGTCCCAGCCTTCCCGGACTTGCCTTTCTCGCCTTGGTCTCCTTTCTGTCCCTTCATGCTGCCCATGTCCACCTTATCCATGGACCCAGGCTTGCCAGGGAGACCAACGTCTCCCTTCTCCCCTTTGAAGCCAGGGTCTCCCCTGGGTCCCGAGGAGCCTGGAAATCCATGGTCCCCTGCAGGGAAAGAGAAGGTGCCCAGTGAGCCAGGACAGTGTGCAGAGGTCGCCACGGGCTGGGCGTTCTTGTGACTAAGACAGCGGCTGATGGAGCAGGCACAGACAACACATCACTCGTCCGAAAATGGCACTCCGTGGCGAGTGTCTGAGACACACAAAAGAATCCAGCCCCGGGTCAGTGAACAACAAGCCATTTTCAGAAATTCATTCTTTGCCAATAACTCAAATGCAGGTGGCTAGCCCCACTGGTTTAGGTAATTTATGGCGTTCTCTCCTTTCTGCGCCCCTCAGGTCTACACAACATAACAGAACAGGGACTATCCTGTCCTACTTAACAAGTGACCTTTCGTATGTTTCCCATTTCAAGTCAGTTTCTTTTTTCCACAAAAGTTATTCTGGACCAATTTCAAATAACCGGATCAGAAATTAAAAAAAAAAAAAATGAAGACTCGTAAAGCTGCCCAGGCTGTTCCTTGGAGTCTAAGGACTCAGTCCCTATGTCTTGGAGTGACCGAAGCTCCCACTGTTTCTGTGTCAAGAGGGAAAATCCCGCCTCTTTCCGACTTGCTCGGAAGAGCACAGCTTTTGATCCCATGTGTGCCAGACGCCAGACATTCCCACTGGGAGAAGGGAGTCTCCCAGCCTCTGCTGGATTTTCTTAACTTTCTCATCTGCTTCTTTTAAAAATGTGTGTATTTTTAAAAAGATCTATCTGTTTCTGCACTGGTCGGTTTTATTTTATTGGTGGATCTATACGATTTTTTGATTCAAAATTATTTTCAAAAATGAAATTATTTCTACAAAATGACATCTATGAAACTAAAAATATTTTATGTCAATTATCTAAATACTTAGACTATCACAAGCATAGTAGTTATTGTTGCTACAGTGAGTTTCTTAGCTCTCTCACTTTCTTTCCTTTGTCTCTTAAAATGAAATACGACCTATGACAATTTGCGTATATCTCAAGAGGCATCGAGGCGCAAAGGCACAGGCGAGCTTGCTAGAACGACGGGTTCTCCTACCTTTTTCGCCGGGAAATCCTGGAGCCCCTGCTGGGCCTGGTGCACCCGGCTGCCCGGGGGTCCCCATGACGCCCATCTCTCCTTTGGGACCTGTGGCCAGAGGGAAGGACTGTGAACATTTCCGGACTCGGAACACCGATGGCAAAATCCAAAGTCATGAGAAGAGTTGGGCAAGGCCTGTCTCCCCCTCATCGACCCAGGCAAACATTCAGAACTCACTCACCTGGAAACCCTGGAATGCCGGGTGATCCCTGCTGTCCAGGAAGTCCAGGGAGCCCTGACTGTCCTGTCAGGCCGGGAAGTCCTTGAGAGCCTTTATCTCCCTTGGGGCCTGGCATGTCCAATCCTGGGAATCCGGGGAAACCTTTCTCTCCTTTGAGTCCGGGAGGGCCTGAGGGTGGGTGAAACGCAATTAACTGCTAGCAGAATTTACAGAAAGCTCCACAATGCACTTCATAGTGCTGAATAATCTTTTTCCCCAGAAAGTGTGTGGACACGCCCACACTGGGGGCTGGAATGGATGCCTTGTCAAATATTGGTATGTGAAGTCTTCATGACAATCGGTGGATAAACAGCGTCCTAAGAGAAAAGCCCACCCCTTCCTGACAGTCGTCCACCATGCCACCCGAGGCCTCTCTGCCATGTTCAGGCCCATAACCCCTTTTTTCTAAAGCAATATTCACTGAATGCTTCACCTGAGTCTGCCACCACCACCGTGATTCTAAGATTATTATCACTAAAGGCAAAGGTTGCTTCTAGATGTGGATTTTATTAGTATAAATAATCTGTAATTGGCTGAGCATGTTGGCTCACACCTGTAATCCCAGCGCTTTGGGAGGCTGAGGCAAGAGGATCGCTTGAGCCCAGAGTTTGACACCAGTCCGGGCAGCATAGCGAGACCTCATCTCTACAAAAAAATTAAAAATAAAATAAAAAATTAGCTGGGTGTGGTAGCATGCGCCTATAGTTCCAGGTACTGAGGAGGCTAAGGAAAGAGGATTGCCTGAGCCCAGGAGGTCGAGGCTGCAGTGAGCTGGGATCGTGCCACTGCACTCCAGCCTGAATAACAGAGTGAGACCTTGACTCAGAAAAAAATCCACGACTTACTAACCTTCCCATGGAAAGATGATATGGAGAAATCATTTTGAATGGCGCTTAAAAAAACATATTGCATTATCAACACAGGCAAGGTCTCCTCTGTGGGTGCATAAGGCCATCCCATTGAGTACAAAAAGGAAACTGATGACTCTATAATCAGCCGAGCAACCAGCCAAGCCTGTGCTCACAAACTGGACCTGATCTTCCCCGCTTATTCCACACAGGCTGCCCACCCTCTCGTTGAGACCCCTGCGCCCTCTCCCATACCATCGTGTGCGTGACGAAGGGACGGAACCGTTCTAGAAGAACGCTGCTCACCTGATGACCCTGGTGGTCCCTGTCCTCCAGGAGGACCCCTGGCTCCGGGCGGGCCTATCCCTGGAGCTCCTGGGGCCCCCGCGGGGCCTGGCAACCCAGGGGATCCGGGGTCACCTGGAGGGGAAGAGTTGCAAGTAAGCCATGTGGAAGCAGAGCATGCTTCCCGGGAGGCGCACACAATAGGCCACAACAACAGAAAATCATGAGCGTCCCCTTCTGGGGTCTGCATCCTTCACTCAACAAACGGGTACCGAATACTCCTGCTAGGCGCTCTGGGGGTACAACATGAGCAAACTCAGACTTGGAAACAGGCGAGACTGATCTCTGAGAAGTTACCTCTGATTCCCTGAAGCCCTGGGGGGCCGATAGCTCCGTGCTCTCCGGGAACGCCTGGTCCTCCAATGCTCCCCTTCTCCCCGGGCGTGCCAGGGATCCCCGGAAGTCCCGGCAGTCCTTTGAGTCCCGGAAGACCAATACCAGGTTCTCCCTGGAAATCCCCAAAGCACAGAGAAGCGAATTAACCGGTGAAGACAACATGTGCATCAAGCTGTCAGCGTAAGTGAAGCCCTAATGGATAAGGCCAATGCGTCTGCAAGAGTCATCTGTGTTCAACCCTTTCCAAAAGTGCACAAAGCTTCCTCGCACCTATTACTTCCTTTCATTCTCACCACAAGCCCCAAAGGGGGTAATTTCTTTTCATTGTACAAAGAAGAACAATCAAGGCTCCCCAAGGATGAAGGACTTTCTTCCCAAACCTTCTGATGCGACCTTGTCCCACCAGCTCTGCCACCACCATGCCTGTGACGAAGAACTGAACCTCAGCCACTGACCAAACACCAAATATAATTTGTCACCTGCACGTGAAACGCTACTTAAGAGGCAGCAAGCCTCCAGCATGGACATATTTAGTTTTCGTATACATGGAGGTTTTCACGGCAAATTGGATATTTGCAACTACTGCATGGATCGAGGTGTCCTGACGAATACAGATGATTAAAAAGAAAGAACTTTGCGGAGCCAAGGGCAAATTTATAATGGCCTCAATCTAGCCACAGATGTCAGGCATCAGAAGCAAGCAGGAGGACAACATCACAGTCCCACTGGTGTCCACCCTTTGCAAGGGACCCTTCCAGGAAAGGGGTTCTTGCATGTCCACGGGTCTGGGCGGCTTCTCTGTGTCCCAGCAGGGAGTTTGCACAATGGTGGGCACTCCACTCAAGGGATTCTTGGAAAGGCACAATATTTTACATCATAAGCCAAGTCCTTTGCCCCAAGTCGATGGGCGCTTGCTAACTCTTGAGCTTTGCGTGGTTAAGGTGACCCACACACAGCCACCATTGGCTGAACACTCAGGTCCAGTGTGGGTCGTGAGGGAAACCGATGGCGTGCCAAGGCTTCTCTTTGGGCTCAGCCACCAGAGAGGAGCACTGTGCCATCAGGTACTTCTCAGGAAGGAGCTCCTGGGGATTGCGGGGTCACAGCTGGCTCTGTGCCCACTGGCCCTCTCCTGATGGACCATGAGCAAACCCGACCCGGTTCTGTCAATAGCAAAGTTCATCATTTGCCCGTGGTCCTTTCTCCCCTTCGGTACCGATGCCCTCCAGCAATATCACCTCCGTTCCTTATCATCAACGGGAAAGGGTGCCAGGCACGGTGGCTCAAGCCTGTCCTCCCAGCACTTTGGGAGGCTGAGGCGAGAGGACTGCCTGAGCCCAGGGCTTCGAGACCAACCTGGGCAACTTGATGAGACCTCGTCTGTACAATAAATCAAAAAATAAGCCAGGCGTGGTAGCACGCACCTGTAGTTCCAACTACTTGGAAGGCTGAGGTGGAAAGATCGCCTGAGCCCAGCAGGTAGAGGCTGGGGTGGCTGTGAGCGTGCCACTGCACTCCAGCCTGGGTGATGACAGAGTGAGACTCTGACTCAAAAAAAAAAAGGAACAAAAAGGGTCTAATCTGTGGCCACTCACACTTGCCCAGCAGAATTTCAAGGTCAAGCAACTTGGTGGGAGAATATTTGTGAGCAAGAAGGATCCACAATCTCCCTC